>JALLAS010000329.1:0-14345 GCA_036939415.1 Detonula confervacea | reverse complement strand
CTGAATGTGTGAGATGGTCAACTGTTATCAGGTTCTGCAATTCTGCACCGAAGAGTGCGCGACCATCATTCGCAATTTCGAGCCACTCATCCATATCGTGGCAGTAATTTTTTTCAAGCGTTTTGGGCATTCATGCTGCGGAGTCAACCATGACTTATGTTTGAGCTTGTCAAATTTATGTGCATTTGAATCGATCTTTGATATGTCCCATTAGTGACATCACACTAATTAATGCTTGAGTGATATGGTTCAGTAGGAACTCAGGAGGAAAAAAAAGAAGAAGGAAGTTGTATCAACATGTTTGACGCATACGTTGAATTCCTTATTATTTATGGTAACTACATAACATGTCTTTTTACATGACTTTTCCATCATTGGTTTTTACTGCAAGCAGAATGCTATAAAATAAAGCCATTAAAAGAGCCAATATGCCAAAGTCTTCTGAAGAGAGTAGGAATGCTATCATTGCAGAATTACGCAGGCACAGAGCAATACCACAGACCCTTCTCCCAGCGTAGCTGTCTCTATTCATAACCATGGTAGGCAGAATTATTGTTAAAACAATTTATCAGCGCCGATGGGTCTGCATTGCCTCTACACCTACCTGTGAACAAATGAAAATGAGCTCAGTACATGGCTATCATTCTGGAGACGTAGATCCTGTGGCAGCCGTGTGCCACTTTTCCTTGATACAGATTTTCACTTGAAACACAAAAATATATAAATGTAAAAGGAGGTAATGTCTTATTGCGCTACATCCATCACAACTTGGATCTGAGATAAACTGAGGTTTAATGATTAGAGCTGATCCAGGATGTCAGAGGCGCCAACTTCTTTCCTCCTTAGTGTTATTCATCCTTGAGTTCAATGGACAACCCAGTCCAGGAAAATCTATCACTATTTTGATTCTATACACAAGTGCTTATTTCATTGCATGTACAGTAATTCTTTTCAACTTTGTCATGGTGAGCCCAATTTAGAGAGGTAGAGCTGGGTTGCATTCAATCCCATCCCTGACGTGGCTTTAGTTGCACCCATTGTCCATTGGGAAGGAGCCAGACAATCACCATTTTTGTTCACTGATGGTGATGCATTCAATTCTCCATTCACATCACTGTTCGTTCCATTTGTAGCAACACTATCCTCTGTAATAACAGGATCCGCCAACTCATTTACAGCATCCGCCAACACCCGAAACTTACTCGGAATACAATTAAAATCCTTCACCATACCACTCGATCCCTTGTACATTAAAATATATGGTAGGGATATGGGTTGTTTTGAATTTGCTATAATCGAATAGAGAATCTCTGCGTTCTGACCCTTTAATTCCATTTCAGCAAATCGTGCACGGCCCCTTTTGGAAATTTGAGCGCTTTTGGCTGTTTTGGTATCGTTGTACTTGTCTCCGAATTGGGAAGCTATTTTGCGATAGCGCATGTCAAATTGCTTGCACGTTTTGCACCAGCTGGCGTAGACTTTGACTGAATGAAGGGCAAGCATATCAACCGAGTATATAATGTGAAAATCATGAGAAAAATCATTGACATGATACAACATCAAAATATAGTCAACGGTTGCACTCAAACGATTTTGTAAGATGCTACTCACCCACGCTCAATCGTTCATCCTCAACAACAAAATCCAACAAGTCCTCAGGTTGACGAATGGAAAATATGTTCCCTCGTCGCTGCTCTACGTTTTGGGAGGGCGGTGCCCACACTCCCTTGGGCTGAGGAGGTTTGTTGTTGCTGTTGTCTGCAATTTTTTGTCGGGCGGATGTTTGTTTCGTCTGTGACGGAGCTTCGTTTGTTGCTGTGGGGGCATTAAGCAACGGTGTGCACGCGCTGCGACCTTGCATCGTCCATGCCCCCGGAGCCGTTGGTTTGACGATGGGAGACAAAGTCACCCAACCGAGTGCGGGACAATGTAGCGTGACGAAAAGTATGGCAGGGAAACCCAGCCAACGCAGCCAAGTCATGGTCTTATTTTTTTCTAGGGCCATGATTGTTTCACCAGTAAGTGTAGTTGGAATCCATGGAACGCCCTGGATGGGGCTCGTTTACACCTTGATAGATGCTCCTGTTCGTATGTAATGTCTGAAACCACTTGCTTTCGCTTTGCTTGTGTTTCCAGAGTGTTCTGTTTTGCGCATCGTGCGTGTGGTTGCTGGTGGTTGCGCGCAGCTTGCAGCATCAGCATAGATCAGCATCTATCCCCTGGCTGTGCTGCATGCTGCATGCGTCACGTTGTTTTTCTGCGGCTACAAATTTCTTTCGATTTCCGCGCGCGCGCGTTCATCGTTCATCCGTACAAGTGGAATACTGAAATTGTACATATTATGTATTTTTGAAAATAATAATGATAGATTATCTTGACAAGTAAGTAGAGAAATAAAAATAAATATTATTATAAATTTACATATAGCTAATTTTCATGTTCAAGACCAAGATGTCTCTGTTTCCCTCATAATTTTTCTCCTTGTACTTGTACCTACTCCTACTCCTACTCCTAATAATTCACCCTCTACTCCTATTCTTGCTTCACTCATCAACCAATATCATGACCAAAACCAAATCACAGCGATGTTCAAAAGGAAAGCAACCACAAAAAATAAAAGGGACCAAGATCAAAACAGCTTCAGCATGTCTCCATCATCCGCCTCCGATCTACCCCCGATGGATGCCTCTGTCTACAAAAGGAATGGGATAGGATTCAGGCCACCATCTTCGTCTTTGCCACCATCATCATCACGGTCGTCATCGATGCCTCCTCGTAGGCCACGACAAGCTGGTCCCCCCAATCCCAGGAATCGACACAATGCTCATGAAAACGACTATCACGGAGCCAGCCCGCCCAGTGCATTAAACCACGATGGCAGATATAGAAGCAACAATCGTTGGCCTCACGGTGGGCAAGGTCTTAGTCCTAGATCTCCATCTTACGCTATGAGATCGAGCGCCAGTAATGACACTTTCACCCCCCCTGCTCGGCTACCGCGAGGGAGTTCTTATCATCGTCAACGAAGTTCGACGGAACCGTACAACAATCAACCCGATGCAGCGGCTAGACCTCCGCATGACGATATGAGATCAAGAGGTAATGATACATTCACTCCTCATCCTGATCGAGTGCATCGGGGGAGCTCTCATCCTCGTCCGATTCATTCGATGAATACGTTCAATAATCGACCTGATAATGCAGCGGCTAGATCTCCACCTGATGCCATGAGATCAAGAAGTACTCCTAATGATACATTTACTCCCCCTCCTGACCGAGTGCAGCGGGGGAGTTCTCATCCTCATCCGTACAATAATCAACCTGATGCATCAACAACTTTTTATCAGAATCGTGATATCATTCGGTCAGCTGCGGCAGCGGCTAATCCTGATCCCACGATGGTAATGCCCAATACCGATAATGGAAATGACAACAATAACAATCTGCCTACACGACCATCAGCAGCGAGGAATACACGAACAAATGATGAGCCTCAGGTGTCCAACCCACGCAAACTTCTCAATTCCATGAATCCCTTCAACCGATCTACCCTTCCGGGCTATCGGACGCTAGGCAGCACCACTAATCGCAGCAATAAACGGCCGGGTCTTCTCAGAAGAATAAGCGCAACAAACAGATCTCCTGGGTCTGTGACGGCCATGAGAGTGTACATCCAGCCCTACATGCAACCCGGTCAGAACATTCGCGTCCTCTGTCCGGATCAAACTATTATGCTGGCAGAGATTCCTCCACGGGCGAAATGGCTGTACGAAGTAACCAATCCAAATGATCCTTTCTTTCGTGTGGAAGCTGATTTTACCGCCTCGGGCAATGCTCAATTGGGTCAGCCACCGACGTGCTCGTGCGTGCCTAGTCAGGGTGTGTTTGATTCCACATGCACACGTCATAGGCTGCAGCCATTGAATTACAGCTCTAACAATGAAGCCAATGGAAATGGTGGTGGCGATGATGACATAGACTCAGACCTCATTTCCATTGCCCAAGAAGAAGGCGCAGTAGGTACCAGACCTTCACCTCACAGGGAAGCAATGGCATCTGCACAACAATCATCTTCTGTGAACTTAGTAGGATGGGAATGCAAGGCATGCACCATGATCAATGATTTAGAATCTGTTTCGTGTGAAGTTTGTGGAAAAACGAGGACTGCGGGTAGTTTTAGGGCGCGGAAATTGAGGGNGAGGCATAACGTCCGTACGAGTGATCGCCGGTGCCATCCCATGATGGCTCTTCTTTCGAAGCAGTAACACTTCACATGACCTAATTCAAAGACAGTTGCAATGAGCTATATCAACTGTTGGAGAATTAATTGGACGCAACATGTTTATGTGGAAAATTGGGGAGCTTACATCGAAAGATCTACCCATGGAAATGACTCCGCTGAAGTTTGTAGTACTCAGTTAAATCACTGGACTGTGTACTGCAAGCATAAAAATGACAACAATCCGAGTAGATCTCCAGATGCAAGCTCCCCAATTTAGGGGGTGGTCATTTGCAGGCAACTGTATAGAAGGTTAGTAACCATTCTCTCACCGTCATTACGCCCATAGTTCCCCAATAACTACTCCTAGTACTTAGAACTTATGTGAATTAGGAAGGCTATGCACCAATAGTACCATTGGCACACTTTATCATAGTTGCTTAATGCCCCAGCACCTCTGAGGCTCCTTCTCATTTTGTAGAAGAAAGATTTCTAACCTAGTGCTCTAACTTGCAGATACGTTCTCCCGGCTCTCCCAACAACTGCTCCAAGCTTGTGAAATTTTCAATAAGTATCGTCATAAGCTATCCGGACAGATCATCTTTGTTGCTAAAAAGGCACGTGCATCTATTTATTGTCGTGAATGAGACCATGGGACATACAACTATCTTCCTCTACTGAGGTAGGCGCATCCCCAGCCTATCTACATATGTCATGTCAGATGTGTATAGCCCACAAACATTGAATTAGACAATGGAAACAATATTTTAACAAATTAGGCTTGTTTGGGTATTGCTACTGTTCTTCCTTTGCTATGATACACAACCTTTATGCACAACTGAAAGTGCCATTTATACAAACCACCCATTTTCATTATAAACAACATCTCTCATTGGAAACAAACCATCTCACAACATTCTCAAAACAATGCATCTGCAATCAAAGCGGCACCTACGGCAGCCCCTGCCATATTAAATAAATTATTGCCACCGCCACCACCAAAGCCCTGCCTTGCTGCCCTGACATGCCTGTTCTTCATCCTCCCAATTGTAGGATTATGATTCGGCTCAATCGTGCTTGGAATTGTACCCCCAGCACCACACTGATACCCCAGGCTGAATATCCTAGAGTTTGCATCAAACTGCTGCGAAGACGTCAACTGAGGCCGCTGGCTAAATCGCTTCTTCCGCAGCTCTCCCTTGACGTGATTCAAAAATCCGTGATACGTGCTCATGGGCGCCCTCTGATACGCGCCCATGAACGCCTGCGTCATAGCCCCGCCGGCCTGGCCGCCCCCGCTCACATCCGCAGAGGTTTGGGCATCCTCGCATCCCGAGAATAATACCACGTCCCCGCAGCTATGGGCGGGATTGACATCCTCCGTCCACCTCCTTCTATCGACGTTGTAATCGTAGGGTAGATCCAATCCGGTTCCGGAGTGGCACATGTCCATCAATGCCGTTATACGCGCCCCCTCCGGCAATCGGTACACTAGACTTCCCCACAGTATATCATCCGATATCTGCCCCTTTCGTTCGTAATCCAATGGAATGATGGTTTCGTTGTACCCGTCAACTTCCATGCCGGTCTTGTCCGGCACTTGGCCTCCGTGGCCGGAAAAGTGAAAGAATAATATATCGCCCTTGCGCACATCGGTCATGAACCAATGGAAGGCCTTCATGATGTTTTGGAGCGTGGGTTGGTATTCCTTCCCCCTCGACCGTTCGTCCGTCAGTAGCAGCATGTGCGCCCCATCATCCGGGTATCCATTTCTTTGAAGCAAGCCCTGCATATTTTTCGCATCGTTGATGCATCCTCTCAATGCCGCGCGGCTGCCGGTGTAGTTAATGCCGATGATCAAGCTCTTGTGCCTGCCGTTCGGAGGCAGTCCCGCGCCCATGCCGCGGGGAGCGTGCGGGACGGTTTTGTTTCCCAGGCGGGGAGCGGAGTATTGACTCGGCGCGCTGTTGTACATGCCTCGCCAGGTCGCGGCGTGCGCAGGAGGGGCGGCGGCGTGAGCTGCGGTTTGCGCTCCGTAAGCCGATGTTGCCGCCGGCGGAGCTTGCGCGCCGAACTGCATCCGGAAGAAGGGCTTGGCACCATCGTAATGCCATTCGCGTTGAGGAGGGATGGTTTTCACGACCTCGTTTCCGTCGGGCGAGCGTACCTTGATTTTCTGCCCGGGCTGCATCCCGTTCGGAATGTGCACCCTCATCACGCCGCCTCCGCCGCCGCCGGCAGCTTGCGGCGGTCTCGATGCAACGGGAGCTCCTCCCAACGACATCTGATTCATCTGCGAATGCATTCCATTGTATGCATTATCCTGAGGAGGCCTCGCCGCCGCCGCCTGGATCTGATTAGTTTGATGGGCAGCAGCACTCGTCGTAGAATGCTGCAGCATCCCCGGAGGAATCGGACTTCCGCACCCCTTGCAATTCGCCTCCGTCCTCAAGTTGGGGAACGTGCACACGGAGCATTCCCAATAGGAACTTTCGTCCGAATTGTAGTTGGCGTTGCCGTTGTTGAAGCTTTGGCCTTGATCGTACAGCGGATTGGTCGCGGGCGTTGCCGTTGTTGCTTGTGTGGCTGCGCCATATGCCGTGGCGGCGGGTGCACTCGGATTGTAGACTGCCGCCTGAACCGGCCGAGCGGCCGCCGCACTGGACGGGTTGTAAGCGGAAGCCACGACCGGTGCCGCTGCCCCCACTCCTCCTCCCGGAACATACACCGTCGCCTGCACCGGAGCGCTGCTATCGGGGAAAGCGCCGTACGCATTAGGATTATAAGTAGCCGCCGCAGCCGTCGCCGTCGCCGTCGCCGCAGCAGGGGGCGCTACCGGCACCCCGTTCGATTGATACACGCTCGCCGGCATGGGTGCGGGATCGTGCGCTCCGTAATTATTCGACGGGGGGTTGATGACCGTTGCGGGATGGTGTTGCTGATTCGGGGGAATAGTAGGATTGGTTATGCGATTGCGCGTTGCGGGGTAGAATGATATTTTGTTTTTGTGCTTTCGGTGCATAAATCCCATGATTGTATCTCTATCTGCTGTTGTTTCTTGATCTATCTTACTATTGTGATGAGAGAGTCGGGCGATGTGTGATCTTGACGATGTGATTGCGAGTCTTGGTGGCACAGATGATGGTGCGTGGCAGGTTAGAGGTCTTGGCCTTGTGATTGATTGTGTGTTTGAGTCCGGTCATGGTTTGTTACTGTTTGTTAGGAGTAGTTGATGTAGGTTGATGTCAGTATGATTGATGAGATCGAAGGTTGTTCGATCGGTTTGCCGTGGATTTCCTTGTTCGTTGTGGATGTGGCGGCTTGTACTCCTAACGGCTGACATACTGATTCCGTAATAGTGGAAAGACTCGGATCTCGAAAAATCTCCATCGCAAATCACTTTTCACCCCTATCTATCATACCTCGCTCCTCGCTCCTCCATCCACCATCAACTCTCCATCCGTGCTCGCTCCATCATTATACCATTGATCATCCATCCACGCGGCTCACTCCGCCTCGCTCCGGCCTCATCTCTCCATCCTGCCAGCGTTGCAGTCACAGCAATATCCCCCACCACATCACACCACCACCATATTATGTCGTACCCCAACCCCCGCTACGATCCCTCCCGACGACGTCGCGGCGCCCCGACCCATCATCGTCATTCTCCCCTCGCGCGCCTCGCCACGACCGCCGCCATCGCCTACGGCGCCTATCAATTGGGTTCGTGGGCATGGAACGCCTACCTCGGCGACGATAATAACGACGAGAAAGAGGAAGAAGAAAGCGACGATGGGGACGATGATGATGGGGACGATGATGGGGACAACGTGTTGTACGAATGGACGGACAATAATAATTATCGAACCGTGAAGCAGGATATTCGACACGAGGAGGGATTTTCGTCTGAGAGCGAAGAGGCCGACGACGACGATGAGACGGACGAGGATTCCACTTCCCGCGACGAAAATAATGACAATGGCAAAAATTACAACCGATCGCGACGATCGCGCGTGAATTGGAACGAAAGTCGCAATCGATCCAGGAGTCCGTCTCCTACCTTAAATCATCATCATCACCGCAGGATCGCAGAAGAGGAAGAAGAAGAAGAAGAGGGGAGCGAGGAGAGTAGTAGCAGCGTTGACGGAATGGTGAAACAGGGCATGAAAAAAGCGGCGGCGGCGGCATCCACGGGCTTGGGCACCGCCGTGTCAGCGGGCATAACCGCCGGAATACACGCCTACAACCAAAACAACCGGCCTAGCCAAGATTCCATGCTGGAGCGAGAACGACGAGTGCGCATGGGCCGATGCCGTCTCGAAACGTCCCGCGCCATGATGGACTTTTTGCCCACGTTGAAAAAGGCCGTTACGAAGGAAACGGACGTGAGCATCGAAAAGGAGGAGTTGAAAACATTGAGAGAAAGGAAGAAGGAGCTCATGCTGATGAAGCATCATCACGATGAAAATGATGACGGGAAGAATGGATTATTGGACATTGAGAAGGAGCAGGAGGATGTTCGAGATAAGGAACGGGGCTTGTGGAATGATATCAAGATCAAGTCGGTCACGCGGCTGGTCACTACGGTGTATGCTCATACGATTATCTTCCTAGTGCTTACCGTTCAAGTCAATCTCTTGGGAGGACGGTTGTTGAGAGAGGAGCAGGAGGAGAAGGATTCTTTTGTGGGGCAGCAACGTGATGCTGCACTATCAGGTGCCGACCGGTATAGAACTTCTCATCAAACCGTACTGGCGAAAACATATCATTACCTATTTGCAAAAGGCATTCCCGCTCTGGCCGCATCGGTGGCGAAAATGTTGGAGGAGATATTGCAGCAGTGGGATGTGCTCGGCGATGATGTTTCGCTGGACGACGTCTCCTCATGGATAGAAAGCGTGCGTGACAAAATGGAGCAACGAGAACAGAAAGAGGGCATGAGTCCTTTGGCCGAGTTTGTGATACCGCCGGAGGGCGAAGCAGGTCAGCAGGACAATGCGGACGCAACAACGGATGAGCTAGCCAAGTACATACTTGACGAGACGTATGACCTGCTGGAGAGTCCGACATTTGCCAATACCGAACGTCAGTGCCTGGATGCTACGTTCGGTCAACTGAGAACGAAGGTGCTCGGGAATTTATTCTTCTTGGAGGGGAGCGTTCCGCTCGCGAGTGTGGTAACGCACTTGCAAAGGACGGCAGTGTCAACCTTTCACAAGCCTCCCTCTCATAAGGAGGAGATGAAGGGCTGGGGAGAGGTTTTGGGAATGATGGAAGAGCCCCTTCCATCGGTTCCAAATGAGTACATATCGAAGTTGGAACGATTGGATGCTGTGTTAGAGTTGAGTGATGTTTGCTTTTAAGCGATAATGCACTGATTATGGTTTGATACTCAATCGAGCTGTCCCTGCAAAATGCACAACCCTGAGGTGTAGATGTACTCCATGTCACTGTCTAAGGATGCGTCCTACACTGCCTGTCTTCATTCCTTGGAATTTCAATCCCTGGATATGATAATGGCTTCATCATTTTCCCTCTAGATAGCAGGTACATCGCTAAACTATGGCCTCTCCTGCATCGGCAAGTATCGAGAAGTTTTCATAGATGAAGATGATTGTTTCTGAGAACCAGCTTACCCCTCTGTTCTGACTTGGCTTCCATATGCTATCGCTATGCATGCACCTGTTGCCTCTCTAACAGTAGCACATACATATTGCATTCTACCAGGTTTGGGCTTGGCATTTCCCTGGACTAATGCCACCCCAATAGCCCTCTTAAATTGTTGTATCATTATCTGGGGTGACCTTCGCTTTCTATTGGTCTTGACCGACCGATGCACATTTAAGCGCATGGCAGTGAAGTGTTTTTTTCAAAATCCTCACCAACCTCTCCAAATTAGCCTGCACAGATTGGAATAACCTGGCCTCAGTACCCATTCTATCTCGCTTAGCGCAATGCACTTGATTCTGAAGACAAATCCTCAGATATCGAGGGCAAAGTCACTACAAACGATCATGCCCCCGATGAAGACTACGATACAAATAGTGGATTGTAAGGTTTAGACTCTTTCCGTTTGCGATTTGGATCAGTATAAGGCCAGTGCCAATGAGGGATATCCCTGGCACGGCATTGATCTCCAATATGTATTACCTCACGTTCGAATTGTCTGGAACAATAATATTGCAGTGGTGTAAAGTCAAATTACATTTAGACATGTTCAATGCCAACGCTTGTATGTACGATGCTCTCGGCCCTCAGCTGTTGCAAATTGCCCTCTTCCCCCTTGTAGATGTGCCTACGAAATTGCAACATGAATCTGCACTTTGTTCACGGTAATAACAAATCTAAAAATGAAAGTGACCGATCACTCGCCCTCACCTCCGCCACATCGTCATACTTGATTGTATTCCTCCCCTTACTTTTAGCAAGTTCAAGACTTTTCACAGCGAACGTCTTGACAAAATGTTCCAACGCAGCCGTGGCTACAATAGCAGCGTCATTCTGAACAATGCCAATGTCAGAATCTATCTTCATAATTCGTTTGATCGTTCTAAATGGAATCGTGAGGCCTTTCGCCGCCGGCTGTCGCGGCCTGCCATCGTTATATTTCCTCTTTTTAGCAGATTCCGACATGCACGACGGTTGATCGGTGGCCTCGCTGTTGGATCTCTTTTTCGAAGAGGCCGACGGAGGGGGCGTTAGGTCGCCGGGCGTGACATCGGTGCCGACCGAGTGAGTTTCATCGTCCCCGTCAACGGTATTGAGGGTAGTATCCAAGCCGGCATCTGCCCCAGCCGGTTCGTCTATTTCATCATCCGATTCAATATCCTCGTGAGAGCGGCTTGCGACGACAGCTGCCACTGGAACAGCAACGGGGATGTGTTCCTCCTCATCATTCTCTGTGTCGGCGCCGCTCTCGTCTAACGAAGAATAGTCCATGGTCGCTGAGTTGATAAAACCGAAAACCAAGCTAAAATGCGTGGCTGAAATGGCAGGATCTGATGGTTGGTTGCTTTCGATAGCGCTGCGCGGGGGGATGAATGGTCGGATGGGATTAGGATGGGCTAGCTACGATACTATACCTAGATAGAGAGGTTGGTCGAGCCTCCGAGGGTGATGCCGTGATCATGAGCAGAGGTTCTGATCGTACCATGTTGGATCATACCATGTTTTTATACCATGTTTTTTCGCGGCGTAATTTGGTTTTTTTGTGATATTCCCCCCATTCTTCCCCCCTTTTCCAGATCCATGGATTTTAATATTGGAACTTAATTTTCCAAGCTCACACAAGTTCCGCCTCATTTTTAAGAACTCACATTTGAACCCACACATATTTTAAAGATACCTTTATCGGAATCAAAAGATACGCTTGTCAAAGATCCAAAATTTCGACGCAGAACATCTGCACCCGCCCTTCTCACCATCATCTTTCCTGGTTCCATGCACCGCTCAGCCACATAACCGATATCGCGAACGCCATTATCATTATTATTGCGACGACACCTCTCCCGCGAGCATTATTATTCGTATTCGATTACTCCCCCCCCGCGAGCATTATTATTTTGACGAAACTCCTTGCGCTCGGTTACCTGTTATTTTTGCTCCAATATGCCCAGTCCCTCCAGGAAAAGCTCTGCCCGCTCGCTACGCACCCCTCGCCGCCGCAACCAAACATTGACCCCGACCGCGAAGAAATCGACTTCGAAGAAATCCGCGAAGGCCGACAAAGCCGGGACTCCGAAGAAGTCGGCTAAGTCTGCCAAGCATGCAAAGAAGAAAAATCAGAAGGCCACCCGCACTATCCTTTCCCCAGAAGAAAAAAAACAAAAAATTCAGCTCATCGTGGCTGATCGTCAGCGCATCATTGCCAACGAAACGGACGAAGATCCCTCGATTAATGCGTTGTGCATAAAACACAATCTCCCCCGTTCGGTTTTTTTTCGCGAGAGGAATCTTTGTGCCAGTTGTAATGAACCATTTTCTTCTCAAAGCGACGCTATAAATTGCTCTCGCAATCGTTGCGTTGGCAAAATATGCCATAATTGCCTTGCTTGCATGTTTGTATCCAAGGGTGGTTCAACCATGGCACTCATGAGGGTACACTTTATACAGTGCCCTTGTTGTCGCTTTACCAAGGCTTTCGTGGTGGAGGATGCAGAAAACGGCGAAGATTATCTAACAAATCCAGCGTTCAAGCGTCCTATTTTCTTCAAACATATTCGTCAGGTTATTTCGGACGGGATCCCAATGGTCCAAAAATACCTGAATGATATTTTGGGGGATCTATGCTCTTGCCGTAAGAGCTTGGAATATCTTCTCACGAGCTCAAACATTGGTCGCTTGGACGAGATGGAAGGCAAACCCGTCATACAATTTGTGGCATTTTGTGGAAAGAACATTGGTCCTCAATCTTATTCATCTTCATATTCGGTTAAGATGACTGAACTACGTCGTGCCATGGAATTTTTGCATGAAGCAACGGGGGAATCCTTCATTACGGAGGTACAAAAGTTAGATCCAATTGGATATACGTTCGCAGGTGCACGATCTCTAATGTTGGATGTCGCTGTTCGTGTTTATCAGACCGTAGAGCAGCGGTCATCTCCTTCTGCTCCATCATCTGCATACTCATTTGCAGATGGCCTGTCTGCTTTGTACCTGGCTGTGCATCCTCCAGCCAGGACTATTGACCTGACTGATGACGTGGGTGCTTCAGAGACAGCTGGTGATGCCCATGGAGATGCCAATGTGACTGGAGAAAATGCAGAAGAAGCGCCTGTTGCAGCAGAAGAAGCTGATGCCATTGCCGCTGCGGGTGAAGCTGGTGTTGAAGCTGGCGCAATTGAGGATGGACCGGAAGAAATTAATATCAATAATGCTGTTGGGGGGAATGTAGTGGGGGAAGTAGAAGCGGAGCCTTCTCACGATGCGGTTGGGGGGAATGTAGCGGGGGAAGTAGAAGCGGAGCCTTCTCACGATGCTGT
The DNA here is from genome assembly GCA_036939415.1 of Detonula confervacea. Taxonomy (NCBI): domain Eukaryota; phylum Bacillariophyta; class Thalassiosirophyceae; order Thalassiosirales; family Thalassiosiraceae; genus Detonula; species Detonula confervacea. The sequence continues at coordinate 1,142 of JALLAS010000329.1, read as the reverse complement.
TGGGGGGAATGTAGCGGGGGAAGTAGAAGCGGAGTCTTCTCACGATTCTTCAGAGGAATCCTCATCCTCCAGTGCCTCATCCTCCAGTGATTCTGAATGATAGATTTAAGTATATGTAAAATTGATAGTAATTCAATTTATCCAGTGTCATCATCAGTTTTCACTAAGTCCTCTATTATTAAGGGATCCCCTGTATCATGGGGACTGTCCCTTATTTTATTGGGATTGTCCCTTAACCTTAAGGGATCTCTATTTATTGTCCCTTGACTATTGGGGACTGTCCCTTAATCATAATGGATTTTCATTCTCGTTTCTCCCGCACATTATCACGTATGTATGAGGGACAGTCCCTTATATGTTAGGGACAGTCCCTTATGTATTAGGCTCTTTTCCCATTGTATGTCCGCTATAGTCCCTTATATGTTAGGGATCGTCCCTTATGTTTTAGGGACTATTCCTTCCAAGTCCCCTATGTAGAAGGGACTGTACCTTACCACTAAGGGATACATGATTTTCATTTTTACGCACAATGTAATCTCTGTACGCACCATATCCCATATGTATAAGGGATCGTCCCATATGGTTTAGGGACTGTCCCTATTATATTAGGGACTGTTCCTGTTCCTTACTACTAAGGGATACATGATTTTCATTTTTATGCACAATGAAATAACCGTACGCACAATATCCCATATGTATAAGGGATTGTCCCTTATATGCTAGGGATCGTCCCATATGTCTTAGGGACTGTCCCTTTTACATTAGGGACTTATGTAGACTTTTGTTGTAATTATCTGTATTTAAATATTGTCTTCCCATTTGTTGTAATTATTTGTATTTAAATATTGTCTTCACATTCTGCCCTTTGCTTCCAATTCTGTTAATTCTTGAGTCAAAGTTTGAATTGCTGAACGACTGAACCATCCTACCATCATAACAACGGTTTTATCAAAGACATACTTTGGTTTGACTGTTGTTGTACTAACCAATGTGGTCATCACGTCACCGCAAACCCAAATGTGATCCCCATCATGGTCCACGTCTCCATTTTGTGTAAGAAAACTAATGCAAAAATTCATCCCATCAAACTGAGTTGGTGACAGCCCGGATATTGGGCAAGCTTCGTGTATGATCAAATTACT
>JALLAS010000328.1:0-14311 GCA_036939415.1 Detonula confervacea | reverse complement strand
CTTGACCTTATAATTTCAATAACAGTTATCTATCAAAGCTACTTTCGATCCATTCCTTTTGAGGCAACCTCCTCAATACAGTATCCTGACGGTAAGGATATTGTCCCAGTTTATCGACCTCTAGCTCTAACCTCGAGCAAGTTCTACGAAGGAACAGATTAGTCGGTTCCATTCGCCACCGAATTTCGAATTGTTGTTTATCTCGTTGAGAAGAGATCTTGCAACGTTTTCTGAATTCAGCTGTTGTCTCGAGCCTAGAGACCAGATTCATTAGTGGTGCACTTCATGGCAACACGGAATCTTCGCAGCAATTCAGCAGTTCCCGAAATTTGGCCTTTTGGCGTATTAATGGAAGCTACGGCAGCCGACGAAAACGACCCAACCCTCCAAATAAACGAACCACCTGAAGCAATTGTTCCTCCCGCACCCGCAATCATGGCCGCCGCGATCGAATGGAAGACAGATCCTTTTCAAGGGAAGTTTAACCCTGGCACCAAATCAGGGCAAGCAATTTTCCTCGAGAAGACGAAAGGTTTAGCCGAGAAAGACAGACTTGAACTTTCGAAATCGAATTCGGCAGAGATCCACAAGTTCTTTCGATCTAAAGAGGGTCAAATGGGCGAAGTTATTACCAAGGTACCGATTGAGTACGCCAACGATGGCACGGTAATCAAAACAGCCAACCTGCTTTCGCAGTATCATTTGATCACTCTTGACAATGTCCAGCGGGCAGCGCATCAACGCTTCAATACTCCGATCGCCATTGGCGATCCAATCCCAGATCCAGCGATCAATCCATTCGAGGCACGCGATCTGGCCCCAGCCACTTCTAACGACGACAAGAGCGACTTTTATCTCCAGGTCGACAGCGCCGTTGTGGCAAAACTTTGTGAGAATTGTCTTTCAACTTCAGGATACAATGATTTGATGTTGAACAAGGACAAGTTCTCTTTTACGGACAGTACTACTGGCCAAGTCAAGTACGATGGTACTACAATGGTTTTCCTAATCTATCAGACCATCGATCCCAATACCACCGTGGGACTTGATAACATTCTCAAGAAATTGGAGAAAGCGAAACTTGGTAATTTCGGCAACAATGTGACTGACATGCTCAAGGCAATGAAAACCTGGCGTCTCACATTGAAGGAGAACAATAGCGATCCTGAGAATTATCGCAGGCTCCTGCTCGATGCTCTCCTGACGGGCCCAAATCACACTTATAATAGTTTCATTCAGCGCATAGTCGACGATGTCGAATCTGGAATTGGTGCAAACGCACACATTACGGCGGACGCTCTTATCGTGGCAGCAAGTTCGAAGTACAACAATATGGATGACAAGGAGCTGTGGGCAGCTGTAGACCCACGTGATGCAACGCTCATGGCAATGGCTACTGAACTGAAAGATATCAAAGCTCAGCAGAAGCAGAACATTGCATTGGCTACTGCTGCTACTGCTGGCACTGGCGGGAAGAGTGATGCTGGCAAAGAGTATTTTCCTGGCACCCAAGTTGAGACATGGCGCGGCAAATATGATGGTCCATCGAAAAAGGGATCAGGTGGCCGCGTCCTCCACTGGTGCAAGCATCACAAACACCCAGACGGTCTTTGGGACGGACTTTATGTCCAGCATCTTGAGAAGGATTGCAAGAAAGCGAAAGCTGGCAATCAAAATGATGGAGCAAGTACTCAGGCGGCACCTGCAGCAAATGTTGCGGCAGGTGGTACGACAAAGACTCCCCTCCAACTCCAACAGAGCCTCAAGAACGTACTCTGCACAACTTTGTGCATGAGCGAAGAAGATGTGGACAAGCTTTTCGAGAAGGCCTCGGAAAACTAGAGGGCCCGGCGACTACGGGTTGGCATAAAGTAGGACTTCTGTTTATTTTCCTACTGGTTGCCTGTCTCCGATTGGCCCTCATCTTTATTAACCCTATGCACAAGAGTCACCATGTGATTCACAATCAGTTCTTGGATTCCTTGAACTATATCTACCTCTTTGGCTACAACTATCTCTACGATCCCTTCATCAATGCGGTTGACTTCATTTTCTACTACATATTCATCTATCTACCGATATGGCTCAGATACAGATGGAAACGGTTGAAGCTACTTTATCGATGGGGGCGGCTGAGTTGGCAATGGTGGCTTACCTCATTTTGCGGCCATTGGAACGAACCTGAGCGCAGGCCAGGCAAAATCAACGGCACATATTGGATGCACATACATGCAGATTTGTATGCGATCTCAGGCAATCTCAAGACATTGAATCGTCGCGGCAGGAAGTTAGATGCGATGATGAGTGCAGCGCACGAGTACAGCGCTGAAATATCTGAAGCGCTCCATTTTCTATCGATGATCTGGCTAACTTGGATTGGTATTTGTTACTTCATGGCTCGCATAATTCTGTACAAGCTCAATCCATCCAGCCTCAAACATAGATTGAAGCGCCCATGGTCAAAGCGATGCAAGCAGAAAAGAACCTACCACGTTCATAATATTGTTCTCAATTTGGATGACAAAATCCAAAGAGAGACCGTCTCATTTGACACTGACTCGTCTCACATCATCTGCGACAATAGTGCTAACGTCCACATTTGCAACGATAAGTCACTATTCATTGGTGATATGAGGAAGACGGATCGACACTATGTTGCTACAATTGCAGGACAGAAAAGTGCTGCATCCGCCATGGGCACAGTGCGATGGAAATGGAAAGATGATGACGGGAAGACACATTCGTACGACGTACATGATGTACTCTATTTTCCTACGTCACCTGTCAATATTCTCAGCGTCACAGGATTTGCAGATCAACTTAAAGATGATGACGGCACGGGCATTGATACCAAAAGATCCACATCTCGTTTTTATTGGCAGAATGATCGATTTCAACGCACCATAGCTCACTCAGCGTCCAATCTTCCAGAGCTTCGAGTCAACGAAGGATTTTCAGCTGCAGGATTGTACTCCAAAGCGGTTAGCTTCAAAGTCAATTTGGCAAAGAAGTATTGTCATTGTCATGCGTCCAATCTGATCCCTGGAGATGGAGAGAATTCCCACAAGATTGATGTTGATTCAGATCTATTCCATGTTGGGGAAACATTATTGTATACAAATGCAGGGCATACAACATACGTGAAAGTGGAGAAAATTCTTCTCGACAATGACTGCGTGCTACGATTCAAATGCAAGACGGTTAGCGGTGGGGAGATTATAACAACCAAGGAATCTCTTCGTGCCCCTGACTCACCAGACATTGGATGGATCCCTAGCAATGTCCCAGAAAAGAGACAGGCTGCAACAGAACTAGATGCTAGCGATTTTGACAAGCTAAGCAACCCAGTTCAACTTTCTCCCATGCAGGAGGAGTTTCTCGCATTGCATGAGAGGCTTTGGCATTTACCTTTTTCAGTAATGTTCCGGATGGTGAAACTTGGCTTCCTACCTAAAAAGTTCAAGAAGTTAGGAAATAAAGCACCTCCATGCGTGTCTTGTCTATTTGGCCAAGCACATAAACGCCCCTGGCGTTTTAAGCGAACCAAGAATGGTGAAGCATCTACTTTACGCGGCGAGAAGCCCACCGAGCCAGGACAAACAGTGGGCGTCGATCAGTTAATTTCAGCTCAACCTGGTTTAGTGCCACAATCCAAGGGCGCAATGACTCGAGCACGAATTTGGGCAGCTACTGTATTTGTTTGTTATGTGACAGGGTATATCCATGTTGGTCTGATGACGGATCAATCTGGTGACCAGACACTGCAATGCAAACATGATTTTGAGCATAAATGCGCAACTCGTGGCGTTAAAGTCAAGCACTATCACGCTGATAATGGTCGATTTGCTGAACAATCATTTCTCAGTTCAATAAAGAAGTGCATGCAGCGTATCACATTCTGTGGGGTTGGTGCGCATCACCAGAATGGAATTACAGAGAATACTATCAAGCAATTGACTCTAGTATCTCGTACAATATTGATACATGCCCAAAGCCACTGGCCTGAGTATATTACTACAATGTTTTGGCCATTCGCTTTAAAGGCTGCTCAGGACCGATTGAACCAGCTAAACATGAGTCTCGATGGTCGTACTCCTGATATGAAATTTTCTGGTGTAGCGGCACAGACTTTGCGGCTACGAGATTTTCATACTTTTGGGTGTCCAGTTTACGTACTAGACAGCCGTCTTCAGTCCAGCACCATGGGAGTCCCCAAGTGGGAACCACGTGCACGTCTTGGGATTTACCTCGGTCGCTCACCATCTCATGCTGCCAACGTGGCTCTGGTCCTAAATCCCAAGACAGGTTTGGTATCTCCGCAGTTCCACGTTGTATTTGATGATGATTTTAGCACAGTACCACACCTGCGCAAAGGAACAGTACCTCCAAACTGGGCAAAGTTAGTTGCCGGTTCTCGTGAGAAAAGCACAACAGAACACTTTGATTTGACTAAAACATGGTTTGAACCATCTTCTGATGAGACAGCAAACGAGATCTTACTCGTTGAAAGCACTGCAAACGAGGGAGATAATACTTTGAGCACTTCAAACGAGGGAGTCACTTCAGCAAGTAATCCAAACGAGGGAGTCACTCCAGCGAGTATTCCAAACGAGGGAGCTTCTCCCACAATTGATTTTGGTACTGTACCCAGCGTCGCTCAAGCTTCCGAGGGAGATGGCAACGAAAGCAATTTTATGCCTGATATTATTAACCTTGAGAGTGCTGGGCATAGACGATCCCCTAGGCTTGCTTCTCAACAACAGAAGAATTACTCATTATTTTCAGCTGCTTCTAAATTCTGCTCTACTGGCTTGGTTTTGGCCGCCGCATTATGCTCTCCAGTGGAAGTATTTTCACATGGTCAAGCATGCGTGAATAGTGTTGTCCATCAATGCAATATGGTAAACGCTAACTTCGACGGTACGTTTAATGAAATACACCATATGGTTTTGGCTGCTGGAAAATCAAACAACGAATGCTACACATTCCGGGAGATGCTCAAGGAAGAAGATGCAACAGATTTTATAGAAGCAATGAAAGTCGAGGTTGCAGCACATGAGAAGCGCGATCATTGGGAAGTAGTCAAGAGATCATCTGTACCTTTTGGCACAAAAACGATTCAAGCGATATGGTCCTTTAAGAGGAAACGTTTCCCAGATGGAAGCATTAACAAATTCAAAGCTCGGTTGTGTGCACATGGTGGTATGCAACAGTGGGGAGTCAATTATTGGGAGACATACGCTCCAGTAGTCAACTGGATCAGCGTCAGATTCTTGCTTGTTCTCTCTGAAATCGTGGGCCTTGAAAGTAGAGCAATAGATTTTGTATTGGCATTTCCGCAAGCTGAGCTAGACGTACCCGTCTACATGGAATTACCAATCGGAATGGAGGTGCCAGGATCTGAGCAAAACAGAAAGGTACATCTGCTTCGTCTAAAGCGCTCACTTTATGGATTGAAGCAAGCATCCGCCAATTGGTACGACATGCTCAAAAAGGGACTTCAGCGACGAGGATTCCAAGAATCTGTTGCAGATCCATGCGTCTTCTTGAGAGAAAATATGATCATTCTTTGTTACGTCGACGACTGCATATTGCTTAGCCCAAAGAAAGAAATCATTGACGAATTCCTTATATCACTCAAGCATGGTCCAGAACAATTTATCTTCACTGACGAAGGCAATATCGAAAGATACCTAGGCGTAGAGGTCACTAGACTCGATGATGGCTCAGGTTTTACTATGACACAACCATTTTTGATTGAGCGCATACTCCAAGCTGCAGAGATCGACACTTCGATCACCAATGATCGACCGACTCCAGTAGTTGGGCCGTTACTCTCGAAAGATGAAGATGGCCCTCAACGAAAGCATACTTGGAAGTATCGTACTCTGACTGGCATGTTAGGATACTTACAATTGACCTCACGACCAGATATCTCCATGGCTACACATCAATGTGCACGATTCAATAATGCCCCAATGCTTTGTCACGAAAGGGCAATTAAAAGGATATGCAAATATTTGCTAGGCACCATGGACAAGGGCATGATATTTCGTCCAGATATGGAAAGAGGTTTAGAATGCCATGTCGATGCCGACTTTGCAGGCGGATGGTCAAGTGGCGACACACAAAATCCTGCCGCAGTATTATCTCGGACTGGTTTCGTTATATCCTACGCTGGCTGCCCGATCTATTGGGCGAGCAAGTTACAGACTGAGATTGCACTGAGTACAACAGAATCTGAATACATAGCTCTATCCATGGCTATGCGTGAAGTACTTCCTTTCTTGAATCTCATGCAAGAAATCAATACGGTCTTACCACTTCCGGCTGGCGCTCCTAAATTCTTCTGCAAGGTTTGGGAAGACAACCAAAGTTGTATTAAAGTTGCAGAAAGCCCCAAGTTCACTCCTCGCACGAAACACATTGCTTTGAAATATCATCATTTCAGAAGGTTCGTGTCTGATGGTACAGTGACCATTTTTCCAATCGGTACGCTGGAACAGACAGCGGACATTTTTACCAAGCCACTTGATGGCACCCAGTTTGCATACCTACGAAAGAAGTTATGTGGCTGGTAATTATGTTTCATGCTATTATATTATTCTTCTACAATTCATCTGAGGATATGGGACTCAAAACAGCTCAGTTTCCGAGGGAGTGTGAGAATACTAGAGCATGGAAATACTTTTTCATACATAAGTGTACGGAATTTCCTTATGCTTACGTTTTTTAAACTTCAAGTTTTGGTCGAGCAAAAAGTGTTCGAAACGAAAGTAGACTTGACCTTATAATTTCAATAACAGTTATCTATCAAAGCTACTTTCGATCCATTCATTTTGAGGCAACCTCCTCAATACAGTATCCTGACGGTAAGGATATTGTCCCACAGACTTGTATCGCGCGACCATGGTCTTCTTTCTTAGAAAGGCCCAACAATTATGGGAGTATCATAATATGACACAACAGAAAAGTCATATTTGTTAATACCAGTAGAATTGAGGTACATTGACTCGGGGAATCCAGCAGATACTGCAGTGATGTTTGTCACAGTGCACAATGTAGAAGGACACCGATGTAGCATCAGGAGAAGTTGGACCAAAAGGTATAGCTGGCTTGCCATGTTTAAAAACATGCCTTGAAGTGTACCTCTCCAGAAATGCTTTTTCCGAAGTCATTCTTGATGAAAGTAACAGAGTTCTTCAGGATAACCTTTGAGTCTTTAACAGCGTCTCCGGTATTTACAATCATGAATTCATAAAGTGATTGAGTACCACTGTTAATGTATGGTGTCGCGTTGAAGTAAGACGCGGGGCCTGAACCTAGACCCAAATTAGCCGTGATGTTTTTGAAGATGCATGCAGAACTGCTGAGCGTGTCTACCCTTTCTTCCAAATGACTGAGATCAGTTGAACGAGTTGGGTCAGTTGGCGGACACGGATTATTGTAGTTGACGTGTACAGAAGCCTCATAGTTGAACACAAGACTCTCAACAGAGACATGTTTCTGCTGTACCTCTTGTCCTTCATCATCAAACTTGTTGCACCGAGGGGGTTCCTTGGGCAATCGATGCCTTCATTCTGCTCGCAGCATTCTGGTCGGCCATTTTCGTAGCATGTGTAGTCAGGACTCCTGACACAGTAGTCTGATCCATCATTATGTTTGTCACACATTGTCTCCTCGCACGGGCAGAACTTGAGACCACCTCCTTCTTCAAAGCAGCATGTAGGCCAGCCATTGTCATAGCACTTGTAGTCGGGAGACCAGGTACAGTAGCTTGATCCAGGCCTGACTATGTCACACTTCGGCTGCTCACGTGAGCAGTGTATGCCACCATTTTCCCCGCAGCATTCTGGCCAGCCACTTTTGTAGCATGCGTAGTCAGGACCCCAGACACAGTAGCCTGATCCACTTTTGTCACACATGGGCTCCTGGCGTGGACAACCAATGCCATCATTCTCCTTGCAGCATGTAGGTGAACCATTGTTGTGGCATGTATAGTCGGAAGACCAGTTGCAGAAATTCTGTCCTACAATGTCTTTAAAAGTTTGTGGAACAACTCTGGGACCAGGGGGGAGATCCTTAATTGCAAAGTCATACTCTTTGGTGTAGCCGCCAGGGAAATCAATCCCTAAAATGTGTGATCCATCTGTAGCTTGAGCAACAATGCTTAACAAGGGGCAAGGATATCCACATTCATTAATTGTGACAATTGCAGTCTCGCCAGGAGCAGTAGGGCCGAAAGAAGAGTGAAACTGATAGTTGAATGTTACCGTTCCATTAACACTTGTACCGATTTGGTTGATGATGGTGACAGAGTCTTTCAAGACAATCTTTGGGGTTTGAGAATGTACAATCTTGAATGCACGGTGTTGTCTTTCATGACCTGCATTGTTGTACAATTGTAAAGGAAAGTTGACCCCCATTGACGTGAGGTTTCCCGTGATAACGTTAACAACGCATGGATCACTGTTGAAGTCGGTACTGTTCTCCCTATAGCTGATGTTTTGAGCTAAAAATGGGCGACAACTTCTCACGTACTGCACTTCAACAGATGCCTCAGCAAATTCTACGTGATTCACAACAGAGAAATACTTGGGATATGATACTGATGATACTACTTGCACATCGTCATGCTTGTTGCACCTCGGAGGTATCCTTGGACAGTTTGTGCCATCATCGTCATTGCAGCATGCTGGCCAGCCGCTTTCGTAGCATGTATAGTCGGGATCCCATGTGCAGTAGTTGTGCCCAAGAAGGCCAACATCACACTGGGGCTGCATGTATGGACAATCACCACCTCCATTTACCCCACCACAGCATGCAGGCCAGCCACTTCTGTAGCATGTGTAATCAGGAGACCAGGTACAGTAGTCCTGGCCAAGGAGAGGAAGACAATATCCCTTCAATATCCATGCCATGCTACTAAGCTTTGTGGTTGGTTCGTATCCTATCCCTTGGTTGCAGAATCCAGTGTGAGGCCATTCACGACACTGGAAGACAAGTGTACGGTCTGGATTTGTTGAAACATCATATGAAACTAAAGCCCCGGACTTATAGTTGGTGGTGGAATCAGACCATTTCACGGGGCACCCCCCTGTGATTTTTTTGATTGAGTCAAAACTAGGGCTGGCGGTAGGTCCGATGTTTTCATCACATCCACCGGCAAGAGTCCATCCCTGATCGCCTCCGGATTCTGTTGGAGAGAATTGACCGCAAAACCCAGAGAATGGCCAACCCTTGCAGACGTACGCTACTTTACAAAGTGGGCTGTTGGAGACTGTCACGCTGATCATATCACCCTCCTCGTATGCAACGTTGGATCCACGATTCCACTCGCCAGGAGGGCAAACCCCAACTGAACTGGCAATGTCCATGCAGTTTGGGGAGGTGGTTGAAGAGACTGTACCAAAACAGTAGCCCAAAACTTCCCACGCGTTTTTCCAGTACTCCGTCATTTGGGGACCAGAGCCTACAGAAGAACCCGGCTCAAATCCTGCCTGTTTACAGTGGAGGCCCGGGGGGTTTGCCTTACACTGGTAGACGAGGCCGGCCTTTGACACCTTGTCATGCTCGTCGTACGGATTGAGAGGGATGAAGGGAGCTGGGCAGCCGTCAACAAATGGCAGGGTCCCAGTACAACTCCCCAAAGAAATCCACTCACTCAATGCAACAGGATTAGTGTCGCAGCCACTTGCATTCTCACACTGGTAGACTTCTGTGAAGCGCTCGTGTTTGACTGAAACAGCAGCTTCGAATATGTAGGAACGGCCTACAACATAAGCATCGGGGCATCCCTCACCAGGCCAGTCGCACGGGCCCGATTGGCAGCCAGTGCCGCAGTAATCCTCGCCGATGCCACAGAAGCCGTATTTGGAACAGCAGAGGTTGCCAGCACAGGGGGCTGTGTTGATCGAGCAGCGGTCTCCCACCCCTCCAAGGGTAACGCCACCTCCGCTGTTTTGATTGTGCGGCCAGCATGGGCCATTTTGGCACCCAGGTCCACAGTAACGCTTGTCGGTGCCACACCAGCCCTCTTCCGAACAACAGTCATAGGGGTGGAAACAGGGTTTCTTGATACTGCATTGCTGGCACGGACCTGATTTGCACCCCTCGCCGCAGTGAGCGTCGTCGTTGCCGCAGTAGTTATATTGGGAACAGCAGAGATTGGGGTGTTGACATAAGCCGGAGGGGAGGCATTCGCCTTGGTCAGCAGTGGCGGTGCCAAAGAAGAGAGCAGAGAGGACTATGGATTGCACTTTGATCATGGTTCAAATGTGAATGTTAGATTTCAATCAACAGAAAGAAAAATTATGACCAAACACAGTCTGGTTGTGATGGGGGGGGGGGGGGTTGTTGAGCAACCATCCAGCCTCAGATAGATGCATACATCATGTGGTGATGTTGCGTGTAATTGTCAAAATAATGCAGTGCCTGCTCTGCTTGATTCACACAATGTCTAGGGTCAGGGTGTGGTTGTAGGCCAAGGGTAAGCCATTACGCGCCCGCTCTTTCAGTGATTTACCCTTTTTCAAAATAAAGCAGTGCCCGCTCTGCTTGATTCACACAATGTCTAGGGTCAGGGTGTGGTCGTAAGCGTAGGGTATGGTAAGCCGTTAGGCTTGACGGTATAATGCGCATGTGCGCGCGCGCACAATTGGCACAAGATGTACGCCACTAGCTTCGCCGAGTTAATTAGAGGCGCTGCAGGTTGCCTTTCTATTAAAGCTAGTAACATTAACTAGCGAAAATAAAATGTGCGGCGCACGTGCGCGTCGCGCACATTTACCAAGATATCCGCGCACTATACCGTCAAGCCTACTCCTCTGCGGCAGAGCGCCTGCTCGCCCACGCCACCTCGCTCGCCACGTACACTTGTACGTAGGACCCAGTTGCATAAGTAGCGGGAATCAACTCTCAGATAAGCCCCCCGCCCAGCCACACGCACAACAACAAAAAACAAAAAAACGCATCGCATCGATCCTGTGTACGATATGGTAGGATCCTGTGATCTCCTGTGGTCGTATCCTACATATCGTAGGTATCGTATCGTACCACAAAAGAGTATCGTAGACAGCTAGCTCTAGAGACTTCTAGATAGAGAGCGAGCGAGATAGACGCACGAACAAACTCGACCATTTTTTTTTCTTCGTAACGACCATCATAGCGGACCGGAATCCGGAATGCATCCACATTAAAATATAATTATATAACAACGTAATGGCTCCCAACTCTCAGCGATATCCTCATGCAGAAAGGTCGGCAGCAGTGACCGGCAGCGGCGGCGACATCGAGCTACAACCCGCAAAGTGGCGACAGTCGGACGCCGACGCCGACGAGTCCTTCGCGGAAAATGACGATAACAGTTTCGTCGATCCGTTGATTACACACCACGGCAGCGACGACGGAGACGACACGTCCTCTGAGCGTATATCTCCGCGCACCTACCCCCAGCGGTGGGTGCAATTGGGCTACCTATCCATCCTTGCCCTGATGAGTGACTGGGTGTGCTTCTCCACCGCTAGCATTCCTGATGTCTTCGAGGAGGCTTATCAAGGGAAAACGGCCGAGGGCATAATTGACAAATTTCTCTTGATGAATGTGGTGAGCTGCTTGATGGTAACGGACACAGTTGCAAAGCATGGAATGCAGAAATGCACAAAGGCCAGCTCATTATTGATGGCTATTGGATGCTGGCTAAGGAGTGGTCTCGGAATCGTGCCCGTGATATTTGATTTACTGGGGATACGGGAAGATCACGCCGATTTCTTGAAAACTGAGGTATTAGGCCACCCCCTTTTTGGATTACCACCATATCCAATTCTTGTCGCAGGCACCCTAATGGTAGGGATGGCGCAACCATTCTTCCAATGCACTCCCCCCCTTCTGTCTGCTCAGTGGTTTGCCAGCAACGAACGAGCAACCTCATCAGCAGTGGCACTAAATTTTAATCAGGTGGGCATTGCCGTGGCATTTGTAATGGCTGGAAAAATGGCGGGGGATGACGTTGATGGTGATGACACCACAAATGATGGCCTAACGCGGTACTTTGCACTCATCGCCGTGCTATCGTCTGTAACTTCCATCGGGACATTTCTGCACTTTCAAAACCTGCCACCGGTACCTCCATCGGCTTCGGAACTTGAAAAGTTACAAAAAGGCCAGCACCGAGATCCTCCGTTCTACGAATCTGTTAAAATTTTCTTTTCTACTCCTGGCTTTGTCCGGCCTCTCGCGGCATTCATCTTTTCCATTGCAATTACGAATGTTGTCGGGGCATTTATTGATGAGGTGATGGAACGAGGTGGAGTCACAGACAGACATGCCATCGCCTGGGCTGGATGCGGTTTTGAGATGGCAATTGTGCTTGGGGGGATAATATTGGGAAATTATGTTGACCGAACAAAGGAGTACAAGAGAGTGACATTGGCATGTATTGCCATATCACTGATATGCATTATTCCTTTGGGAATGACAGAGCACAAGATTGGTCAGGAACCTGCCTTGCTGATTATATCCCTGTTCTTGCTGGGATTTTTCGTGGGACCTGTGCAGCCTATTAATGCAGAGCTTGCAGTCGATGTTACCTATCCAGGGGATGAAACAGCAGTGGAAAGTGTGCAACAATTTGGTGGAAACTTTTGCTCAGCGTTGCTTGTTCCAGTGGCAGGAAAGGCAGCAAAATTGGATTATCAGCTATTGCCAAATATCCCTCTTTTAGCAAGCGATATTCGAGGTGACGTTTTGTTTATGATGGGTTTAGCAATCGCAACATACTGGTTTTACCGCTCATTCAATGCCCCATTACGGAGGAGTATGGCCGATGGAGAATAATAAGTTGGGCTGATCTCAGTTTTCAATGGGAAATAGAAGTCTGCCAATGGGTTTCGGCAATTCGTTTTGTAGCAACGCTGCCCGTTGTGGCGAACACTGATTCAAGCCATGATCAATATGGTTAATGGGGGTGTGAGACTCAAGTCAACCAACTCAGCACATATGCTCAATGTCAAATATATATATCTGGCAGTGATGATGATTCAAATGAAATAGATTGCATATGGTACCATATACCACTTTTTGGGTCACACTCTATTTAAGAAGCCATTCCGATATCAGAATGTGTGAGATGCCATTTTTGCATCCTGTCAATCAAACAGAGCATTGCAGATTATCTTGGGAATAATTTTTGTACAAAAAAAGTGTAGATGAAAATTACAAAAACACAACTGAATTTGGATTTCTTATGGAACAAACAACAATATCTTCTTGTTGGTTGATAGACCCACAGCCATATGAATAGAACTGAGGGGATAGATTCCACCAACCATTCAGTGCTTCGGTTTTATGTGGAAGCTTTGGAAAGTGTTGCACATTATTATCTGCCAGCCATCACTCAGGGCCATTGGTTAGAACTCTCAAATCTCAAACTGACTTTGAAGAGTTTTTCGTCAAGAAAGTGCAATACCCTGAATTGCTGATACGTACATTTCATGTGTGAAGATCTCTTGTGAGCACTAGGAAGTTGTCATCATCTGTTGCTTAGAGATATTGCTCAAGTAGAGATGTTGTTTTGGGATGTTGCTAATAAAGCTGTTGCTTCTAAAACTGTTGATTATACAACTGCTACTTAATATTGCTTAGAGCTGGCTGTTCCTGATTAGATCGCTGCTGATTAGAGCCGCTGCTTATGAACCTGTTGCTTATGAGCCTGCTCCTTATAAACCTATGTTGCTTATAAAACTAATGCTTGTAAACATAATGCTTGTAAACCTAATGCTTGTAAACATGTTGCCTGTAAACCTACTGCCTGTAAGCCTGTTGCCTGTAAGCATGCTGCTTATAAACCTGCTGATTGTAAAGCTAATGCTTGTAAAGCTAATGCTTGTAAACCTAATGCTTGTAAACCTAATGCTTGTAAAGCTAATGCTTGTAAGGTTAATGCTTGTAAAGCTAATGCTTGGAAACCTCATGCCTGTAAACCTGCTGATTATAAACCTGCTGATTATGAACCTGCTGATTGTAAAGCTGATGATTGTAAACACCTAATGCTTGTAAACCTAATGCTTGTAAACCTAATGCTTGTAAAGCTAATTCTTGTAAAGTTCATGCTTGTAAAGCTAATGCTTGTAAACCTAATGCTTGTAAAGCTAATGCTTGTAAACCTAATGAGTGTAAAGCTAATGCTTGTAAAGCTAATGCTTGTAAACCTTATGCTTGTAAAGCTAATGCTTGTAAACCTAATGCTTATAAACCTAATGCTTGTAAAGCTGATGCTTGTAAAGCTAATGCGTGTAAAGCTACTGCTTGTAAA
>JALLAS010000327.1:0-14580 GCA_036939415.1 Detonula confervacea | reverse complement strand
CAAGGGGTTTCTTGGAAGCATTTCACCAGTATCTCAAAACATCTCTGAAAAAGGACAAATCTCCTGACTGGTATTTTGTCGATCTAATCAAGTTCATTCGATGTGAGGTGATGATGAAGCTTTTCCGCATGTCAGCGAAAGAGCTCCCAGACTTCGGTCTATCGAAGAATGACTATGAAAGGTTTCAACACATTTGCCAGGCGCTAACAAAGGCCGACAAACCCCCGTCAAAGCGTAGTGCTGGAGATGGAGTATCTCAGTTGCCAGCATATTCCTTCGATCCCATCATTGCTGATGCCGTGTATGCTTGCAACAAGGAATGGACCAAGATGTACTTTGCATTAAGTTCTAGTTGGGTTGACATCGATGACGACAAACTGCCATTCGCATCGCCTAAGTGGAAGCAATACGGTATGAAAATGACTCCCACCAAAGATAAGAAATTGAAACCGGTGTTTCACGTGATGGCTCTTGTCGGTTCAAGTCATATTTGTTGGGTTGCGCCGGATTCTCTTAAGTTGAAGTTGGGAGAGATGTTGACCAGCGCTATTAACCATGTCTCTCCCAGTGCGCAAGAAGCTGTCCGCGCACAAATGGCGTTCTTCATTGATCGCGGATACTTAGAGTTGGCTCTAGCCCAAGGCATTTTACCCACTAACTTGATCCAAATTATGCAGAGTCACGGGGTCAAGTTCCTTGGAACAATCAAGGAGTCCAAATCCTTTCCATTTCAAATTGTGGATGTAAATGAGTCGTCTGTACGATTAATGAACAACCGTTCAACCGTCCAGGCATATGGTACTCGTACACACTGTGTCGCCCGATCTGGTGGCATTCAAGCATCCGTGATGAGGCATGGAGGAGGAAGGATAAGATGTGCTCGTGTCGCTACAAACATTGTTGAGGCGAAAGGAGATACATGGGTCTACGAGACCACTGATTTGAAGATGAAACGAATGCCACATCAGCAAACTCCAAGCGACCTCGCTGAGGATGCGAACTTGGCTGCACAGATAGCACATGCGAAGAAAGTTTTCCTTTCAAATGTAACAGTTGTTACGATGAAGCAACGTACTTCAGACTGGTTTGTGGGGCGGCAGTGGCGCATGACAAGTACGTCAAAGCACTCTTCTATCAACGTGAAGGGTGCAGTTTATTTGAACACAACCAAACTACGCAGTCTTCATTCAAGAGGATTGAAAATTATGCGACTTCATCCGAGGAATACTATCACCACCATCAATGCAGTCGATTTGGAAGATGAAGATATCCCATCACAACGTAGTCATCAAGTACGGATTGAAGGTGCACCAGACCAGAATATTGTGACATCTGATGCTAGATGTACAAGTAGATTCTGGTTGCGTGGGAATTCCAATACTCTGGCACATTTGAGGATCAAATGCAATGAAAATGGAGTGGCATTTGAGGAGAAGTTTCAGAGAAAGCATCTGGCTGATGCACTGGCTGACAAGTTTCAGATGGATGCAAACGAAAGAGATGAAGCCTTGTTAACAGCGGATGTGCCAGACGATGATCTTGAGGCGAACCTATCCGCACAAGTTGCATTTCTCCAGAGAATGGTACCAATATGGTTCATGAGACCATTTACTTCCAAGTCTGGTGGAGCAATTGAACAGGGCAATGCGAATGAAAGCCAAGTGATACGGGTGCTGCGCAACAAGGTAAAGAAGATGTCCAGCGGATTATATGATATTGGAAAAGTAGAAGAGTTTGGCTTGTTGGCAAACCGAAAGCATGGAGTATGTGCCAGTTCTCCGGATGGTGTGTTCCCTCTTCTGAAACGAAACGCAAATGGGAAGTATGACTTCGTTTCTTTGTGCGTCCTCGAAATGAAGACGCGAGGAAGTGAAAATACAACAAACAAGTTGATAGCTGCGGTCCTGAAGGGAGGATCATGGGGAGAATGCTTAACTGATTCAGACAAGTTTGAAGAGTCCATCCCAGATCCAGCCTATCGTTCACAAGTTTGTCAACACGCCACAGCTTTGAATTTAGATTATGTTCTAATGGTGTTCAGTCTTCCCGGGGCTCTGATAAAGAAGATGGTGTTGGTTACTGTACCTGGTGATGACCGTTCAACACTATTGGAATATGACATTGAATTGGCCAGGAAGTACATGCCATTTACCTACAATGACAACACTGTGAGGGAGATCCCCAGCCTTGGCCCTGATTATTCTAAAGCATACGGCTATGCCCAGGAACATCATACTCTAGAGTTCTATTTGCGTCTTTGGAAGGCCCACAACAATGACATCATGAAGAATGGAACTCCACCACCATGTCGCCGTTTCACTGAGTTACCTGCCAATTTTTGGAACAAAGGAATGGGTAATGTGGATACTGTGCGGAAAGTCGTGAAAAATAAGAAAGCAGTACGGGGTCCTGATAGCGGTCCCGGTTCTCTCATGTGGTTCAACATGTTTGATTACACATTCTACAATGGATTACGTACCTATCAGCACGCAATGATAGAAAAGAAACTGGATCAGATCACAACTTTCAAAGAGTTTCAAAAAGCAAGGCAAAAGGTGACATTCACAAAGTTTCTGTACCAATTGACTAACCGTGATATTTTTGGAGATG
Source organism: Detonula confervacea (assembly GCA_036939415.1). Classification (NCBI taxonomy): domain Eukaryota; phylum Bacillariophyta; class Thalassiosirophyceae; order Thalassiosirales; family Thalassiosiraceae; genus Detonula; species Detonula confervacea. The sequence goes on along the minus strand of JALLAS010000327.1, from coordinate 11,970 downwards.
TCACAATGAACGCGGTTTTTCCTGGCTTGAGAGAGTTGATTGATCGCGGCATTCAACCTGGCAACGTTGGCATTGTGCAGGCTGTACCAACTGATGGCGTTGCGCAGGCGGTGCCAATCTCTGCCACATTGGATCTGTCGACTGGTGTATTCGTGAAACCCTACCAGAGGATGAAACCGTTCCTCACTCCTGGACATGCATGGTACCGGACGAGACTTGATACTAGCATTGAGCATCCATGGGTACGGATCCCAGTAGATCCGAAGTCCGATAAGAAGGATAATCGAGGTCGATGCATTGTATGCTGTGAGCATTGTGAGAAAGGAAATTGCAATGCGACAGTGGCAAGACAAGATGGCAAGGGTACTAGAACTTACGGGCGGTCCGGACGCAAATCTGCAAAATATTGCATCACCTGCAATGTTGTCCTATGCAAGCACTGTTACAAGCAATTCCACACAAGCAACGTTCCGCTCTCCCCGTGCAGTGATCATCATCCTCTATTGCGTAACCGATCAACAAGATCATCAGCAGTGACACCCTCCCCATCAGCAAAGCAGTTGCAAATCTTGTCTCGATGCTCACGTAGGCATGTTGAGTCATCCCCTCCTCCTACGAACCGTCAAGCATCAAACGCTCCATCAACACCTACACGTATTGGGAAGAATTACAAAAAGCAGGGCCATTCTGTCCCAAACACAGCAAATGTGTTGCCTTCCCCCCGGAGAAGGGCAAAAAAACGATCGGATGATACCAATACAACACAGTGTCAGCCTAGCCCTTCGCGCACCCACCGTAAGAAAAAGGGACGCAACGTCAATGCTGCACGGCCACTGCCTACTAGGCAAACCAGAGCAATGTCATTGAATTCTAACAAATGAGGGGTACAGATTAATGTTAATGTTTCAATGAGGTGCCGAAATAAATAATAATGTAATGAGATTGAATTAAATTGTGCACTCACAACTCACCTGTCAAATTGTGTAAACNCGAAATAAATAATAATGTAATGAGATTGAATTAAATTGTGCACTCACAACTCACCTGTCAAATTGTGTAAACCATGGACACGGAATAGAGCATAGCTTATTATCCCTGTTCACAGCAAATATTAAGTGAAGGAATGCATGCCTGTTATTTTTATGGGGTTGCTGTGCGCTGTTGGTGGTTGGTATTGCATTATTTGTTGTGTGCGCGCATGTAATTATTTATGCGCTAACGTACCTAGAACGACCTACCACCATGGCACCAAATCTATCCATGCCGTCCTTGCCGCCGGTGCAGTGCACAACATTGTGCTTGCACATGCCTATCAATATGCCCATGGTGGGACGTTGACGCATGTTCGTAGTTGCGTCGGCGATGTTTATGTTGTCACGGAGGCTGTGTGTTTGCTCTCGTGAGATTTCGTCCCTTTTTTAGGGACGAAATATATCTACGATCTGCGAAAAAAGGCCCTAAAATATTTCGTCCCTAAAATAGGGACGAAATCTAGAGTACGGATAATGCCTACATGGTAGGCAATGCAAACTGGGGGCGGGGGAGATTTCATTTTTTGCGAGAGCATAATCTATAAGGTCTACATGTAGGTAATGCAAGTTGGGGGTGGGGAAGATTTCATGTTTTGGCATTTGTTATGCTCAATTTATGTATGGTGGCGTAAATCCCATGGTCAAACAGATTCCAGAGCAAAGTGAAAAACTCGCAGGACAGAAAAAGGGGGGCAATTCCTAGGTCTCATGTAAGACAGTACAGTATCAAACTAGTTCCAAAAAAGCACTCGAGAAATCTGTCAGTAGAACTGCATACTAATGTGAGATGATGATCATGGGTAGTGTACCTAAAGCTAAATGCAATCAAGGTATGCCTCATCGCACTAGATGCACCCCGACATACACATCCAATTCCAGCCAAAACACGTTGTCGTGCTAAACAGACAAGAACCTCCGTTATTACTATTATGCATATTGTCTCGTCATTTGTTCCTTGGTCTAATCCCAGGTGTTGCGCTGCGCCACAACAGCAGGCGTGAGGTTGCAATGTTTTACGCCTAATTTTTCGGCCGTCGATACTTTACCAATGCCAATGCTGTTTACTTAAATGCACAACACATTACATGCTTCTTCATTTCTGCATTATATTGCGAAGTGCCCCAGTCTGGCACCCTACCTTCCAACTCCATATTACCCATGCATGTTGTCGCCCTGTTCTGATACTTCTGACCAATCATGACCCAATGATTCTGTTCTCCATAAACCGGCGCCCAATGCTCGCCTTCAGTATTGAAATCAGTCGCATGTCCACCCATCACTGGATGGCCAGGGCCATGAGGACAATATGCAGTGTAAGGGCACGGTTTGCGGTTCCCAAAAGTTTCACAGAACTTTCCAGCCTCATCGTGAGATCCTCCACTCCAACCATGTGAAGTGTCCATCCATATGGGGCTTAAATCATCATGCATAGATTGTTCCTTTGCCAGATATTTAGGATTTTGGCAACATAATACGTGTTCCTTTAATTCTGTCCTGGAGCCATCTGCAGCCCAACTTGGGAGCGGGAGGAGCATTTCCTCATGCGTGATGCAGGTGTTCACTTCTCCAATACTGATCCAATATTCCTCCTCTACGCCGGATTCAGAGGCTGGTGCCCATTGCTCTCCATCAAAGGGATCTCGATCTAAGAACAATGGCCTGTCAGATCCCGACGAGGGGCAGTAGGCTTTAGGTGGACACAATGCCATATCACCAACAGCCTTGCAAAAGTCAACAGCATCTGAATGTGTCTTCCCANGCTTTAGGTGGACACAATGCCATATCACCAACAGCCTTGCAAAAGTCAACAGCATCTGAATGTGTCTTCCCATGATAGCCATCCACCCTACCAAACCAAACAGGATGCATTTCATCCAAAACCTCTTGCTCGAGCGTGGTCGTGGCTTTTGCTACAACGGTAGAGCCAGACATCGGCCCCAACCCGTTTGTGGCATGATCCGGTTCCTCCTTGCAACACATGATGTGAGGTGTCAAATCCTTGTCCGCATTTCCCAGAAGTCCCCACAAAGGAGGGTTGTCATTCAAGTCATTATACTTAAAGCAAGAATTGGTTGCAAAGTCTTTTTGATAACTTCCGATCTGGACCCAACCGTTGGGACTGTCCATAATGGGGGCCCATGCCTCTTCAGTGCTGTCAAATCCACCACTGGAAAGTGATCCTTCCCCTATAGGACAATATGCCTCATATGGGCAGGGAATGTAGGAGTTTTGTGTGGCACAGAATGATATGGCATCAGTGTACTGAAATTACACATGTGCGGTATAAAAACAGTAATATGAGTGAGTTTCAAGTTTGACACATTCATTGCAAATATAAGAGGGATAATAAAATGACTTACAGTCTTGCCATCCCAACCATCAGCACGATCAAAGAATCTGGGTACAAACGTTCCCATAACATAACTGTACGCCCCGCCAACGGAATCTTCAGCCTGTTCTGTGTTGTCTGGGGTGTCATCATCTGGCATCTCGCAACACATGATATGCCTCGTTAAATCTTCATCACCCACCCCCGTCAATCCCCAAGCGGGATGATCCTTTGGATTCAGATTCTGGTATTTCACACACACCTGTGGTTCTGTCACAAGCACCCACGAGTTAAAGGGCTCATTGATGGGTGCCCAACTTGTTTTTTCTGCCTGGCTACCTCCGTAGGGCAACTTTAGTGGCCCATCAGGACATANTGATGGGTGCCCAACTTGTTTTTTCTGCCTGGCTACCTCCGTAGGGCAACTTTAGTGGCCCATCAGGACATATCACTGAATAAGGGCAGATATCATGTTCGGGGCCCTTACCTGAACAGAACTCGAATGCCTCGTCATACTGCGAAATCATTGCTGGTAAGTGATTTATGCAAACTGTGAAACTCGGAAATATGATAAGAACAGCTACTCACCGTCTGTCCTGTCCAGCCCGTGGTGCGATCGTAAAGTTGGGGATTGTATTTCTCAGTATTTTTGGAGGCTTCGACTGATGTGCCCACGGCACCTGGGATGGGTGGGGGTGTCAGCCTGTTTGACGGTAGTGGAGTAGGCAAGGGCGTTGGCAACAATGTGGGAAGTGGTGTGGGCAAGGGCGTTGGCAACAATGTGGGAAGTGGTGTGGGCAGAGGCGTGGGTGGCATTGTGGGTAAAGGAGTGGGCGGCATCGTAGGCGGAGGTGTGGGCAAAGTTATTGGTAACGGTGTTGGCAATGGAGTGGGTATTGGTGTTGGTCTACCTGTGGCAGGCACTGAAGGTAGAGCAGCAGTCACAACTTCATTTCCAGTCTTGCCAGTATCACAACACGCGAGGTGCTGTGTCAAGTCTTCGTTCCCCATACCTGCCACGCCCAACTCAGCAGGCTTGCCATATACAATACCATAAAACTTGCACGTATTTTCTGGACCGACTGAAACCCATTCATTAGAACCATCACTAATGGGCATCCAACTTCCATTTGGATCTTGGCGAATTCCTCCGAGGGGAGCATCTAAGTCTGCCAGAGGACAGATTGCATCAAAGGGACACAATCCCATTTTTTCATTGTCGTTATTGGTGACAGAACCACAATGCTCAGCAGCATCTTGATAGGTCTTCCCCGTCCATCCGCTCTCGCGCTCATATGATACAGGATGATACTTCTTTGCTGCCATTTCATACATGAAACTTTCCTCAGCGTCTCCCCAAATACTTCCCTTGCAACAAAATAAGTTAGTTGTGATTTCCTCGCTACCCTCGCCGGAAATGCCCCAGTCCGGGCGCAAGGAGTGAGTGGATGTGTAGCGAGTGCAGCCATTGTTGGAGCTGAGGTTGACCCAGTCATTGCCATCATCGGAGATTGGCGCCCAGAGAGCATCCTGGTTTCCACTGTATCCTGTGATTGGTTGATTTTCAGTTCCCATAGGACAAATTGCTTTGTAGGGGCAGATTTCATACCCGTCATCCTGTAATTTTGAAAAAATATGAATGAATGAATAAGTACATGTGCCAAAACGACCCAACACTGTCTGCGCCATCATTATATCACAGATCCAAATCTTGCCAATGCCCTTCGACAAGGAAAAAAGTGCGCTTCTTTTGTATTCATCATCCATGGGATTACTGCCACAGTTTCAACACAGGGATATCAGATACGATTCTTCATCAATTGGAGATAATCAATGATTTCTTTCTCACAGCCGAATTGAATAAAAACTCCCATTATGAAAAGTGAGAGAGCACCGAATACGAGCCTGCTACTTCCTTGTGCCTTTCGGTACAAAATATGTAGANACTTTCTTGTGCCTATCGGTGCAAAATATGTAGAACCCCAGTGTTCATGTCATTCCTGTAACTATCATTCACGGTGCAACGGCGTGCTACTGCATGGGCGTCACTACATCAACATCAAAAACATGGCAATTAACCCCTTTGGAAACTGACAACACTTGGAACTGGCCAAAAATGTCGTGACCAAAAATACCCTTCTCAAAATAAACACTCACCAAGTCAGCGCAAAACAGAACAGCCTCAAGATACTATTAACAAAAGAGAGTTATGTGAGTGATTTGGCATTTGGAAACTTTGCAATTACTGCACAGGCACTTACGGTCTTGCCAGTCCAACCGTCTTCGCGACCAAAATTGATTGGGAGGAATTCCACAATATCTGTCGAAAAGGCTTCCTCAACTTTATCCTCAACTGAATCAAGGATCGCCTGGGCAGGGGATTCCTCAGGTTTCGATCCAGTTGATACTGGCGTGGCGCTTTCGCCACTGGCTACAACGTTGCTGACCCCTTCATCAACGAATAAACAACAGGAGAGGTGCTGGATGATCTTCTCATTGCCCTCCCCTGTAAGTCCCCACTCAGGACCATACTCGTGCTCACTACTCCAACGGATACAACCATTTGACTCAGATATCTGAACCCAATCGTTGCCCTCATCGGATAAAATAGGAATCCACGTCTCTTTGTCCTCGTAACCCCCCAAAGGAGCGTGATTTGCACCCAAAGGACAAAGTGCCTTGTACGGACATAAGGACTTCTCGTCGTGTTGGCCGCAGAATTCCATAGCATCCACATAAGTTTGACCCGTCCAATCAGTCCTATCATACTCCACCGGCTGGTATGTTAGAGCTGCATTTTTATAGAGCAACTCAGCACCATAACCACTCTGCAGAGATCCAATGTCATCATCTTCATGTGCCATGAGACAGCACGCGATGTTCTGCGTGAACTTTTCAGAGCCATCACCAGTTAAACCCCAGTCTGGTGAACCAGGATTTTCCGCAGAGAATTTGATGCAGGGATTTACCTCCGAGGCTTGGACCCAATCATTAATCTTGTCAGATATTGGCATCCACGTTTGCTGCTTACTGCCATCAGGCATGTTATTATTATTATATCCTCCCAATGGTTCCGAATCTGGTCCGGCAGGACAAATGGCGTCATAACTACAAATGCCGTATCCCTCCTTGGAAGAGCAGAAGTCGCGCGCCTGGGCGTAGGTTGACCCCATCCATCCCTTCTCCCGACTGTAGCCTATTGGATGATATTTTTTGGCTGCAGATTCATACGCCGATTCTTGTTGTTGGGCAGAGGAGTCTCCTCCTCCAGCTGATGCATCTGACGTCATGGGAGTACTGCCGCCAATACTAGGCATACTAACGCCACCTCCCTCAGTCGCACCACCATTTAACAAACAACATATGAGATTCCTTGTGATATCCTCATTTCCAATACCAGTCATGCTCCAATCTGGAGGCTTGGGATGTTCTGCTGAGTACTTGATGCATTTATTTTTTGGACCAATTTGCACCCAGTCGTTGGCGCTATCGAGAATGGGAGCCCAGGATCCAGTGGGGTAATCATTGGTACCTCCCATGGGAGTTGAATTAGCCCCTAAGGGACAGATTGCCTCATAGGGACAAATCTGTTGTTGGATTGGAACAAAAAAAAATTAGGTATGCTGACTCATGTAAAGCATGTGTTGGTAAAACAAATGCAATAGTATGGCAACTGGCCATGGCCCTGGGGAGAATGTGTTCAACATCATCTGTTACCACTTCCCATAGAAGATATCAGGGACAATTAAACTCAAGCCTGCAATTCACAGAGAGAGTCTCTAGTTCTGGGGAAAGGACCAATTCACTGCCACATGATGTTTTTGAAAGTGTTGATGGAAATCCAATATTTCACAAACTCCAGGCCCCCGTAGTTGCAAACCTTGATTACCCCCAACAAAATATAAATTGCCATCGAAAGATCAAATAATAATATTCTTACCTCATATCCATCCGTCTTACCACAAAACTCCAACGCCTCAATATAAGTCGTGCCATCCCACCCCTTCGAACGATCGAACTCCAAAGGCAAAAACTCAAAGCGCACGCTCTGATACAATTCAAAGTTCAAATCCTCCACTCCTCCCGTATTACTCTCCGTCGTGGTGGCAGAACTGGTACTGGTACTACTAATCACCGTTTCCTGCACATGCTCATCCGCCATGCAGCACATGACATGACTCGTCCACTCCACATCTTCGTTCCCCGTCAATCCCCAATCGGGTGGATATTGATTCTCGCTCGAGTATTTGGTGCAGGCGTTCTCCTTACTCAATTGAGCCCAGTCGTTGGGTCGCCCCGATAGGGGGACCCAAGTGTTGTACGGGGCATTCTCCTTGTATCCGCCCAGGGGCTGTTGGTCAGGGCCAAGGGGGCAGATTGCGCCGTAGGAGCAAATGTCGTAGACTTCATTGTTTGTACCACGTTGTTGCCCGCAAAATTCCTGGGCTTCAAGGTAAGTCTTCCCATTCCATCCCTCACCCCGATCATATTCTCTGGGCCGAAACTTGGTCATGATGTTTTGATACATATACTGCTGCGGATCGGCTATCGTCGGTCCGTCCGGGTTGTCATCTCCTGGGCTATTGTTGTCCGGTGCCGTCGGCGCCCTATCCGGCGCCGTGGCCGATGCCTCCATCGCTCCTGCTGCCGACGACCCCCCTACCCCGCTGAAGCTTTCACCCTCCAAGGTATCAATCAAAAGACAGCACATCACACGAGACGTCATCTCGCCATCCTCCTGACCGGTCAATCCCCATTCGGGGGGGTTGGGACTTTCGCTCGAGTATTTGATGCAAGAATTCGCCTTGCTAATCTGCGTCCAATCGTTGGCATTGTCCGCAATGGGTACCCACATCACTCCCAGATCATCTTCTTTGAAGCCCCCCAGAGGTTCCGAATCCGGCCCCAAAGGACAAATGGCCTCGAATGGACAAATGTCATACTGATTCTTCTCAGTGCTTTGAAGGCCGCAGAAGTCAAATGCTTCAAGGTACTGAGAACCGCGTAGGATAACAAGTGAAGAATGTGGAATTAGAACAACATGAATAAAAAGTAATCATTCTGGAATCTGCTGGTTCTGCCTCCGTAGGAAAACTTACAGTCTTGCCATCCCACCCTTCCGCACGATCGAATTCCTTGGGTTCGTACTTGGCCATCATGCTTATCATGTGGTTTTGTTGATCCCTGGTCATTTCCCCCAATGTTGCCTTGGTGGACTCGATGGCACTGTTGTTGTCACTACCACTTCCGCCTACGATGGTTTCGCTGATACTTTCTTGGATGCCAATCGTCATGGTGCCCAGGCCCGGGGGTGACTTCTTTGGAGGGGCCATCTCCGTATTCTTCTCACTACCACCATCGCCACCACCAGGATTTCCATCGCTTCCATCATACATACCCTGCGCCAACTCCTCTTCCAACTCCTCCACCCTCACCCCCAAATCCTCCTTCGCCTGTCGATTATTGCTCGTCACCCCGTAGCTCACGCCGATGATAATCCCCGCGATTAGGATGCAATTCAATAACCCAATCTTCACACGACGGGATTGGAGCCAGGGATGGGTGTACTTCTGACCGCGTTGGAGCTGCCTCATCATCGCCGCTTCGGGATCGTCGTTGCCGTCCCAGGAGCCGAGGGAGCCGACCTCGTGAAGGTTACGACTGGAGTTTTCGGTGGTGATGGTGGTGGCGTTGTAGCCCTCGTAGGCCCATTCGCGCTGCAGGGGCCTGGAGCCGGTGCTGCCGACGGAGCTGCCGGAGGAATTCTTCTTCTTGTTTTTGTTGGGCTCGAGCAATAACCTCTTGGCATCGGATCGTATGGTGGAAGCCATGTAGGCGTTGCCGGCCTCGTCCTTCTCCATGAAGGTTACCGACTCCTCCCCCCGAGAGAGGGCACCGCCGCCGGGAGTGGAGGTGGAATCCAATATGCTCATGGTGGCATCCTCCCCGCCGATGCCGCTGACGTAATCTTGAAAGTTACTCAATATCTGACTCGTCTTCTCTGCCAACACGATTCCATTGGTATCCGGATCCTCCTCGTCGTCCTCTGCATCGTCGTCATCGTCGCCAATGGTGAAGCGATCGCCGTACTTTTTCTTGGAGCGGGCGTTCGATCGCTTCATGGCATCGGCGTAATCGGGGACGGGGACCGAGGCCAGTGCGCACGCTTTGGAGGCTAGGGCTTCGATGTCGTCGCCGTCGTCATCGTCGCCGTCGTTCATGGTGGAGGAGAGGAAGGGGGTGGTGGATGCCGCCGATGGGCGATCGTCGCTGCCGTTTGATGCCATGGCGTGGTCGGTCAATATAATATGTGTCCTCTGTTTATTATCTCTTTCGGTTGTTCAAGCTAGGTCGCTCGAGAAAGCAAGCACAAAGCACTTCGTTGCCGCCGGCGCGAAGCTCTCTACTATTGATTTTATGGCATAGGAGTACAATATAATATCATGGTCATGGTTCATGTATCATGCATTATTTGTCGTCTTTATTTGAGTTTGGCAAGCTTGATGGGCGGGGTGATAAATAATGGCGGAGCGGGATTGGATCTTGACAAAAGATATTTTTGTCGGCTTACAGAATGACGTCTTGGCGATAGTAATACTATAAGTGAATATTGGAATACTCATGTATAATCTAACTTACCAAATATTGATCGCTGAATATTTCCCGTTTGACTTTTCAGAATTCCGTCATGGGCTGATCAAAGATGTGTAACATTTGTTACAACACTAAATGCCTCTACCAATCTCATGCTGGAATGAATATGTTACCATGGTTACACACCAACACTCTCCAATCCCGTCCTTTCAACAACAACCCCCTGCATCATTCAATGCTTCGCACCTGATCTTATTGTACAACTTTTATTTAGATGATCTAGTATGAAAGTGGTGTATGCCATTGCGGGAGATCTATCATTGTCACCTTATATATCTCTATCACTTATTTATCAATGCACCTCTGTGTAACGCCGTGCACTCTTTCAAGCTCGTTAAAATATGTTTGGTCAAGAAAGCACTTCATTGCTGGGGCATTGATGATTGCTATTGATTTTATGGGCAGATTTTTTGCCACAGGTACAATGCTCGCAAAATATTTGATCCGAGCATAGAGAAGAAGAAGGAAAACAAGCCGGGAGCCCAGTGATGATTGCCCATAGGTGACTCCATAGAGAGATGGGAGACGTGATAAAAGATGATGATGATGAAGTTCATTACTAGGATAATGCAATTGTTTTAATTCTTTGATGTTTTTACCTTTTTCTATTATCAGTATACAAAGCTACCTCCATGGCTCTCTTGACTTTTGCTACTAGATCAGCCATAAATAGGACAGAATTGTTGTGAAGTTCATTACTAGGATAATGTAATAGTTTGCATTCTTCAATGGTTTTGCCTTTTTCCATTGCCATCATTGTATAGCTGCCTTCATAGCTCTCTTGATTTTCGTTAGAGCAGCCATAAATAGAAAAGATTTTGGGTGTATAGACCATGGATTCATACTACCAATGCTCTTTCTTTCTTCCACCACGAACTGCTGCCCTTTCTTGACACAAAATTGATATCAAACAAACTTACTGAGACTTACTAGGCTTAACAAGGATGAGCTTATTAACAACGAGCTTAGAAAGATTATGAGTATCTCCATGGGTATCACTCTAGACCTCTCATGATCTACGTTTGTCAGTTGAGGAGTCTGATGAGTCGTGCCCTTGGTGTCCGTTTGGTTGTGGGCTAACCGGACACCGTCTGGTCGTCGACCAGCTTCACTTCATGGGACAAAGCAATCCTGAAAAGTGGCAGTCCATAGCTGTAGGGACCCCCCAGGGTTTCAGCTCGCACTTGGCGTGAACTTGGGCTGGGTGCCTGTGGTAAGACCAAGGACAATTTTTCATGTTTACAAAGTAGGGGTGCGCATACCTTCATACAGGCGCAGTGTACACTTTGCTAGGGGATACTCATCCATATTTTCTGTCCCTGGGTGTTGGCTGGCATCAATCATTTTCTGGGCTTCTTGGCACATTAGCCAGAAGTAGCGCATTTCCATAGCGCGTGATCGTTGGCGTTTTATTGTGTTGTTGGCGATTCCTACCATGGTGGTGGTGTTGATGTGTATGGGTGTTGGTGGGTGTGGGTGTCCCATTTTGTCTAAGTGAGACGTACTATTTTTGGTTCTTGGCCATTAAGGAATAAGGCACTGAGTTCTGCCTCGGCTGTAGAAGCTGTGACAAGTTTCAGGATAGCACATATAATGTGCATGTTGCCATTGAACCAGATTGGTTCAGCATCGCGATGCAAGCTTCCAAGGAAATAATATCCACCCGTGTGTGATCGTCCCTTTCCAGAAGATAGGTAGTAGCTAGCATCCGAGTGAATGTTGAGAATCGTGTCCAAAGCTTGGAATCATTTTTTACATTGGGATTGGAAGAGATGTAATCCAACAGCTGTTTGAAGCGCTGCATGGTTTTATCTGTGGGGTTTGCTTGTTCTGCAGTAATTGCACTGAGGACAAAAGGATAGCGAGATCAACCGCGCGAGCATTATATAGAAGAATTCCTCCTACAATCTGTATTATGTACTGTTCCCCATATTTGTGCAGTGGACTAGTCTGGGT
>JALLAS010000326.1:0-14438 GCA_036939415.1 Detonula confervacea | reverse complement strand
GATGGAGGCAGAGATCCCACCACTTGCAACTGCCCACAAACATCTCTTTGGAAATGCCGGCAAGCAGAACTGCATCGTGTGGGATGCATATGATACTTCAGGGGATACTTCAGGTGGGACTGTAGTGAAGGGTGGCCGTGACTCCAAAAAGGCTGCTAGACTTCGCCAGTACGTCATCAATTTCAGAAGCGCACAGCAACTCTCTGCATTTCTACTCTTCATGTTCAACGGGAGTGTGAACTTGCTTGAGGAGTGGTTTGATTCCGATGGCAGATTCTGCCCCAAAACACCCTCCCTGCCCCCTCATCTCATGCTGAAAGGGGAAAATAGCATGGATGTTGAAGGGGATGATAATATTATGGAGCGTCTTCCTCCATTGAATCTAGAGAAGGCTCTTGCCAAGTATGGGGGGGTAGACCCTCAAGGACAATCGCAGCTTTACTAGATATATTTGGTCGCTTGTTGTCTCTTCTTGCTGTTTGGTAGTTGTTAGTACGAGTAATGGATAATATAGACGTTACAATAATATAAAAAATGTGCTTCTGAGCCAACCTTGTATCCCACTGTATACAGACATCAAGTCGGCCTTGGGAGCTGCGATGGCTTGAATAGCTGACTCGATAGATGGCTGGCTTCCTCAATAGCTGGCTCGTTAGCTAGCTGGCTCAATATGCTGGCTCGAAGCTGGATGGCTGGCTCAATGACTGCCCAGCTCAAAGGGCTGACTGGCTCAAGATAGCTGGCCAACGCCACAGCTGGTGAGCTCCATGGCGGGATGGCAGGCTCGAGATAGCTGGCCGGCTCGCTTGAGATAGCTGGCTGGCTGGCTCAACAAAGCTAGCTTGCTGTATTGATAGCAGGCCTACTGGCTCGAGATAGCTGTCCGGCTGGCTCGAGATAGCTGTCTGGCTGGCTCGAGATGGCTGGCCTACTGGCTCGAGATAGCTGGCTGGACGGCTTGGATTAGCTGGCTGGCTGGCTCGATATAGCTGGCTGGCGGGTTGGCTCGAGATAGCTGGCTGGCTAGCTGTCTTGATAGCAACTTAACCAGTCTAATTTCTTATGTACTAGTACTACGATAACGTTGACTGGCTGATTAACTCAAGATAGCTGGCTGATCGGCTGGCTTGAGATAGCTAGTTGGATGGCTCGAGATAGCTGACTGGCGGGCTCGAAATAGCTGGCTGGCTGGCTCGAGCTGGCTGGCTGGCTCAAGCTAGCTGGCTGGCTGGCTCGAGATAGCTTGCTGGCTGTCTTGGGATGGCTGGCTGGCTGTTTGGATCAGGATAGATGGTTGGCTAGTTTGAGATAGCTGGCTGGCTGGCTCAAGATAGCTGGCCGGCTGGCTCGAGATAGCTGGCTGGCTGGCTCGAGATAGCTGACCGGCTGAATGGGGATAGCGAGCCGGCTTGCTCAAGATAGCTTGCTGTATGGCTCAAGATAGCTGGCCGGCTAGCTTGAGATAGCTGAACGGCTAACTCGAGATAGCTGGCTGGCTGACTCAAGATAGCTGGCCGGCTGGCTCGACATAGCTGACCGGCTGGCTCAAGATAGCTGGCCGGCTGGCTCGAGATGTTCGAGATAGCTGGCCGACTGGCTAGAGATAGCCGACTGGCTGGCTCAAGATAGCTTGCCAGCTGGCTCGAGAAAGCTGGCCGGCTGGCTCGAGATAGCTGGCCGGCTGGCTCAAGATAGCTGGCCGGCTGGCTCAAGATAGCTGGCTGGCCTGCTGGCTCGAGATAGCTGGCTGGCTGGCTCGAGATAGCTGGTTGGCCGGCTTGCTCGAGATAGCTGGCAAGGTGGCTCGAGATAGCTGACGGGCTGGTTCGAGATAGCTGGTGGGCTGGCTCGAGATAGCTGGCCTGTTTGCTCGAGATAGCTGGCCAGCTGGCTCGAGATAGCTGGCCGACTGGCTCGAGATAGCTGGCTGGCTGGCTCGAGATAGCTGGCTGGCCGGCTGGCTCAAGATAGCTGGCCTACTGGCTCGAGATAGCTGGCTGGCTGGCTCGAGATAGTTGGCTGGCTGGCTCAAGATAGCTGGCTGGGCTGGCTCGAAATAGCTGGCTGGCTAGCTGGCCCGAGATAGCTGGCAGGCTGGCTCAAGATAGCTGGTTTGCTGTCTGGCTCGAGATAGCTGGCTGGCTGGCTCAATATAGCTGGCTGGCTTGCTTGAGATAGCTGGCTGGCTGGCTTGAGATAGCTGGATGGCTGGCTTGAGATAGCTGGCTGATTGACTCGACACAGCTGGCTGGCTGGCTCAAGATAGCTGGCTGGCGGGCTCGAGATAGGTGGCTGGCTGGCTCGAGATAGCTGGCTGGCTGGGTTGAGATAGCTGGCTAGCTGACTGGCTGGCTTGATATAGCTGGCCGCCTTGCCTGAGATAGCTGGCTGGCTGCCTTGAGATAGCTTGTCGGCTGGCTCAAGATAGCTGGCAGGCTGGCTCGAGATAGTTCCCTGCTGGCTCGAGATAGCTGGCTGGCGGGCTCGAGATAGTTAGCTGGCTGGCTTGGGATAGCTGACCGGCTGGCTCGATATAGCTGTCTGGCTGGATGGAGATAGCTGACTGGATGGCTCAAGATAGCTGGCTTGCTGGCTCGAGATAACTGTCTGGCTGGCCCGAGATAGCTGGCTGGCTGGCTGACTCGAGATAGCTGACTGGCTAGCTAGCTCGAGATAGCTGACTTGGCTGGCTTGAGATAGCTGGCTGGCTGGCTCAAGATAGCTGGCCGGCTGGCTCGTGATAGCTGGCTGGCTGGCTCGAGAAAGCTGGCCGGCTGGCTTGGGATATCTTGCCGGCTGGCCCAAGATAGCTCGCCGGCTGGCTCGAGATAGCTCGCCGGCTGCCTCGATATAGCTGGCCGGCTGGCTCGAGATAGCTGGCTGGCTGGCTCGTGATAGCTGTGTGGCTGGCTCGAGATAGCTGACTGGCCGCTTGGCTCGAGATAGCTGGCTGGCTGGCTCGAGATAGCTGACTGGCTGGCTTGAGATAGCTCGCTGGCTGGCTGGCTTGAGATAGCTCGCTGGGTGACTGGCTCGAGATAGCTGGTTTGCTGTCTGGCTCGAGATAGCTCGCTGGCTGGCTTGAGAAAGCTGGCCGGCTGGCTGGAGATAGCTGGATGGCTGACTCGAGATAGCTGGCTGGCTGGCTGGCCCAAGATAGCTGGCTGACCGGCCGACTTGACATAGCTGGCTGGCTTGCTCCAGATAGCTAGCTGACGGGCTCGATATAGCTGGCTGCCTTGCTCGATATAGCTGGCCGGCCGGCTTGAGATAGCTGGCCTGCTTGCTCGAGATAGCTAGCCGGCTTGCTCGAGATAGCTCGCTGGCTTGCTCGAGATAGCTGGCTGGCTGGCTCGAGATAGCATGCTGGCTGGCTTGAGATAGCTGGCTGGCTGGCTTGAGATAGCTGGCCGGCTTGCTTGAGAACCTGGCCGGCTGGCTCAAGATAGCTGGTTGGCTGGCTCTAGATAGCTTGGCGGCTGTCTCAAGATAGCTGGCTGGGCTGTCTCAATATCTGGCTTGCTCAATAGCCTGCTTGCTCGATTGTTGTCTGGTTTAGTATATTTCTTTATTGTTAGCTCGCCCGATAGCTGCTTGGCTCGATACCTACCTGGCTTTGTAACTGGCTGGCTCTATAGCGGGTTCAATAGCTGGGTGGCTTGATAGCTGGCTGATATTATACCTGGCTGGCTCAATTGCTGGCTTGCTCGATAGCGGGCTGGCCCAATAGCGGGCCGGCTCGATAGCTGGCTGGCTCGATAGCTTGTTTGGTAGCTGCTTTCTAGCTAGCTTGGTTGTTAGATGGTTCGATAGCTTCATTGATTGATAGCTAGCTGGCTCTATAGCTGGGTGTCTCTTTAGCTGGCTTGATTTATAGCTGGCTGGATCGATAGCCGTCAGATTGCCACATGGTAGTTCATATGTTTGTAGTAATTGAAAATAGAAATGTTTAGTGAATTGATTGAGAATGTAAGTTTTTTACAAGTTGCCAAGACTACAATAATTAGCTTGATGGAAAAGGGAAGAAATAAGATAAAGTCACATTTTAGTTATAGAATGGTAGTGTTATTTTGCTATTAGATCGGCCATGAAATGTGTAGACAGGCCAAGCTGACAAAACCAACCAGGGGCCAGCTGTGGCCTCAGCACCAACATTGATTTTTGCATCTCCTCCAGTTCCTGCTGAGCCAAGCTTCTGCCGCCAGTGGTGAATAAGGATCCAGCAACCATGGAGGCAGGTTCTCCATTGTTTGAGACCTCTGTAACATCATCAGCACTGATGGCGCCTCCAATGCCGGAGCCCAAGCTCACCGAGATTCTAATGTTACCGCCAGACCCGGAAGCAGACGGGCCACTTCCAATAGCCACAGCACCACTGGTGTCTACGTTGGCAGTTCCACTGCTCAAAGTCAAAGCACTATAGACACGACCAAAGCTCCTGCGTGCTTGGTTGACACAGCCACCTGCCTAAGCTTGTTGCCCAGCCTTTACCTCATGCAATAGCCACCATGGACCGCGAGATCGTTGTGATGAGATAATGCCGAGCTCGATGGCAGCCGTCATCGATGAGCTACCCCACGGCTCAATCTCGAAGCCAACTTGCGCTTGCGTTTGGCGGCGCAAAAGGCATTGGGACCGTAGGCCTGATCCGCTAGGTGGAATAAAGCGAATTGGAGGTGGGAGAAGAGGGTGTGGGGGAGGGATTTAAAGCGGAGGCGGGACCATGTTTTGGTGATGGAAGATGTTTGTTCCGCCTCTCCTGTGGTAGGTGCTGATGAAGAGCTGACGTTGATCAATCAGTTCGTTGTGCCGTTGACGCCGGTGTTTGGTCGCAGATAACTTTCCGCTCACTTTGGGTGGAACATTACCCTTCTGTGTAGGTGGGATAATTGAGCTTTTCCCGCTGAGCACGGCGGATGACCTGACATTATTATTCATCTTAGAAGGGGTGGTGAAATCCCTGGAGGGAAGGGCCTGACCAGCAGCATCTGTTGCCTTTGCAGTGATTGGGCGTGACATCATTAGGGAGAATGGACAAAATGAGCAAAGCCAAGAAATATTTGATGTTTGGAATGCTTCGGGGATGGATCGTCGGTGGCTAATTACCGGGATTTGGAAGCGGCCGATGCAAACGCTTGTTGATAATTCAGTCGCAGTTGGCGACATTGCGTGGAAGATGTAAAAGTTTTCTGCTAGCGGGGGCTACACGCGAAAGCAATTTCTTCGTGAATAAGAGGGTCATGTAACATAAATCTGGCGCAGAATGTTCAGGATGTGGGTTGGTAAGAGGGTGGGTGGGCCGTGCGTCTCCTTCAAACTGCCTACTTGATGCTGTGCCGGTTGTAGCGGGTAAGAGGAAATTGTCTTGCTATATCATAGAAAATCCCAGTGTGGAGGCGTGTGTGGCTCGGAAGTGCTGTTCCCGCCATTTTTCAAAAGCAAGGCGGTTTTACTAGCAGGAATAAGGGGCAGAACGACCTTAAGATGAAGCGCATGTCTGTTGGCAAGCGCGCGCAGCTGATGCTAGTAGGTAGGTAATTACCGATCTACTTGATGGGCAAAAAACATATTACTCAAAAGCGAAGCTCGAAGCAGCTTGAAGGCTCTCATGTTTATTCTTCTTCGGAACATTCTTCTTTTTCCAATCATGCATCAAGCTAACATACATTCCAGGTAGGGGTCATACATGGATCACGATGCAATCGATTTTGCATTATGGGAAACCAAGATGAAACCATTGATGATTTGCGAAAGAGGGTGATAATTTCAACACCCCACATCACATTCCCTTGCGATACGTTGCATCGCCGGATACAAAGCGGACAGCAATTGCATGCCATTCTCTCGTCGTCGTTGACAATGACACCTCGCTCGCGCTCCTTCGTCTTCCAAAACAAAACCCTGCAAACTGGAAAAATGAACAACAATGGCACCCCGCGGACCATCATCAATGAGGCATCATCATCATCATCACCGCCGCCACTCCTCGTCGGCTCGTTCCCCCTCCTCTCAAGACGATGACGACGACGACGACGAGAAGGACGTTGACGAATTCTCGGCCAGGAAGTTATCGTCGAACGGCGGCAGCGCACGGACTCGCCGTCGCGTCGGCGACGTCGGCGTCGTCACGACCAGAAATTCTGCAGGCGCAGCAGCAGCCCCCAATGACTACACCGCGAGGACATCGGCAGCATCGGGAGCAGCAGCAGCAGCAGCAGCAGCATCATTAACAGCCCGCCGTTATGACGATATCGCAGCACCGGGCAACAGCGACATGCCCGACGACGACGACGACATTTACGCCCAATTAGAACAATTCGAGCATTCGCCGGATGTCGAATTGGAAGATTTGGAAAAGTTGGGTATTCTGGAACGCGACGGTCCCGCGAAAACGAAGAATGTCGCCGCCACGGCTGCTGCTGCTGGCAGTGGTGGGAATGCTGCTCGTACAACAACTTCTAGAGAAGGCGATGATGTCGTCGGAAACTTCGATGAAAATAATAGTAGCATTGATAATAACCGTGATGAGAGTAGCGACGAGTCGTCAGCTTGCAGCGGCAGCAGCAGCGAGCGCGATGGAACGATGATGACGCTGATGCCGCCTCCTTCCGCTTGGTTCCACTTGGACGAACATGATCACTACATCACGAAACATGATGATAATGTCGAGAGGAAGGATGACCCTTCTTTACACCCAAAAGGCGAAGATGAGAACTCGACACCGCGACGGAGGAGCAGCAAATCGGACAACAACAACTTAACCGATGACGCATCTTCATCATCATCATCATCATCATCATTATTGCCGGAGTTCAACCCTCCAGAATCTCGCATGTTCGATCCGATGCCGCCGATGCCATCATTGCAATCAAATTCGGACACGGCAGTTTCGCTTTCGCAGCCGACGCCGGTACCAACAGCAATTACCTCCGCCGCTCCGATCCCCGTAGAATCAATCGCTCGTAATTATTCCGCCCTACTAGAATCCCTCCTCCGACTCTCCTCCCAAACCTTGGTGCATGCAATGGCCGTCCGCACCACCCTGCCTGCAATGCTGCGCGAATGCTCCTCCAGCGCCGTGCGGAGGAGCGTGCACGGGGTGCGATCGGAATACGCGCGCTCGGGTCCAGGGAGGTACGCGAGGGCGAGCGATATCGGGAACGGCTGCGGGGGGTATTATTTGCCCGACAATTATTTTGACGGGATGAGTGGTGGTGCTGCTGCTGGGATTGGCAATGAGAACGAGAATGGCAATGGCAATGGCAATGAAGCAAACGAAAGAGACGCTAGCGAGAGAAGCAGCGCCACCGCAAAAAGAAGCGTGGCGCTGAACAATCCGGCATCGCGCGACGAGCACCTCGATTGGATGTGGGCCGCGAACGGCGCGCGGGTGAGATTCACAACCCTGCCCTGGATCGAGCGGCAGCTGGTGGAGGAGTGGCGGACGTACGAATGGGACGCTTTGGCTCTTCGGCGGACATCGTCATCGTCGGATCATCGATCGCCGGAGAAACAACAACCACACGACAACACTGACAACGAGGAGGACGATGATGAGGATGATGCATCCGACGACTCCTCCGTCTACGCCCAAGCACGCACCCTCGCCCCGCGACCGCTCCCCAAACCCCAATGGGAAAACGCCCCGTCGTGCTTCGCCTGCTCCCGACCCTTCTCCCCCTCCCTGCACCGTCATCACTGCCGACGCTGCGGCCATTCCCACTGCAACGCACACTCCGACGCCCTGCACCCGCTGCCACACCTGGGATACGACGCCGACGTGCCCGAACGGGTATGCCGACGGTGCAAGGCCGTATTGGACGCACGCGACCTGGAGGAGCGCGTCTCCTGGCGCCTGGCCCGCTGTCGCGATTTTGTCGACGTCGACGACGAGGGGAACGGTAGTAATAATTTGATACCGTACTTCGACACCGGCGTCGACACCGCGGAGGACGTGGCCTTTCGCTTGACCCGTCTGGCCATATCGCTGGCGCGCTCCATACCCTTGGGGGCGCAGGCGTACGTGGCGATAGAGACGGTGGAGGTGTTGCGAAAGCACGGCCTCAAGGGCGTGTACGGACTTTTGTTGCGGAAGGAGTTTTTGGCCGCGGCCGATTTGCTGTGTCGGGTTTTGGGAATCAATCGGGAGAATTGGCCGCTGAGCGTTCACGAGCTGAGCGCTGCGATATTTTACGCTTTGGCACAGCATCGGGCGTTGAGGGGGGTTAGGCCGGAGGGGGAGGAGTTGATTCATTCGTTGATGGGGGTAGAAGAAGGCGATGATGATATGGTTGGCGGTCAGAGTTTGGATGGACGAAAGGTTCGAAGGTTGAGGAATGCCGGTCAATTCTGCGAGAAGAGAGCTTCTTCGCTGGCTGTTGTACAAGAGAATCCAACGGAAGAGAATGACAAGATCGGTAACAAAGCACAAGTTGTGGATGAAGGAGCAGGTAGTGGTGCAATCATCACGAATCAATCAGTAGAGCAGGTCCAAGATGATGAAGACGATGATGAAGCCGGCGATACCATTGTCTGGGAAGGAAGCTGTGATAAAAAGTACCTCAGTACGGGAGAATTTTCGACGTCGATCTTGGATGAAACGGACGTGTACGATCCAAGCTCCGAGAAGGTGGTTGACGTACTGGCCATGTCTGCTTTGACGAATAGCAACAACAAAAGCAATCATATGTCCAAGCCAGGCAAGGGAAGCAAACAGGATAGCAAGGCTCAACCAACAAAAGAAAAGATGGCCAAAGCAAATGAAAATGACACGATCCCAGAACAACATGCCAACAACGAACCGAAACTACCATTCGCCCCGGTCTGCTCCCACGTCCCCGACTCCCTCATCTCCTCCCTCCTCCTCTACGCCCCCCTTGCCCTCGACTTCATCTACGCCGAATGCGAGGTCGACATGCAGCTCCTGGCCGCCCAACAGGGCTGGAGGTTGGTGTATGCCTCGTTGGATCAGAATCATCACCACAACAATGATGATGGCACCAGCAGTACAAACAAGGGCGGGTTGCAGGGGAACGAGCGCTTTTCGGACAAGCCGGCGAGCGCCTTGTTCGCGCACGACGAGAAGAAGATTGCGTGTTTGAGCATTCGGGGCACGGCGACGATACAGGACGTGGTTACGGATATACGGCAGATGCCGATTCCGTTTCCGCAGCAGGAAGATGATGACGAGGGAGATGAACAAGCGAATGATGGCGAGCTGGACGGCAAACATGGTAATAATCAATGCAATGACGATCTTAATGAGGAAGAATGGACCTCCGTCTTCCTCCGCAACAAAGGCCTGGCGCTGTGCGGCATGGCCGGCGCGGCCACCAACCTCTTTCGCGAAACCGCTGATTCACTGCTCTACCTGGCGCTGCGGGGATACAGGATTCGCATCGTGGGACACAGTTTGGGCGGGGGAGTGGCCGCGTTGTTGGGCGTTTTGGTGATGCGTCATTTTGAGAGGCAGCAACAACGACAGCAATCGTCTGGCGGTAACTTCGATATTAAGGAGGATGGATTTGTAAAGGTTTATGGATACGGCATGCCGTCGTGCGTGGATGCCAAGTTGGCGGATCATCCGAGGACTTTGGGCTTGGTTACAAGTGGTGAGTGAGCGTAAAAAGCATGATGATGTACCAAATTATTTCGTTGTCTGTTTTGTTCATACAATATATCATCCCAACAATGTTCCTCATAGTATGTATCACTTCTCTTGCTTGTTATCACATCATGTGTCTCTTTGCTTTCCAATCATTTCAAATTGATTTTATCTCTTTAGTTGTGTTACATGATGATGTGGTCCCCCGTCTCACGCCAACCTCCGTGCGAGGCCTGCTAAAACACCTGCTATACATCCGAGAGACATGGGTTAAGACCCATCTATCCGACGATCTCAACGCCATCACCGAACGTGCATACCACGTCTGGCCCACGAGATTGCGCGGTAGCTTTACGCTGTTGAAAAAGAAGAGCGCTGATTCAGCGCGAAGGTTGAAGAAATCTTGTAGGAAGCGGATAAAAGGGCAGGAGAAGTTGTTGGTGAAATCATCGGCATCGGATGTCTCGATAGATACTTCTTCCAATGTTTCTACCAAAGCTTACACAACATACGAAGAGACGAGCGATGCTGATGCAAATTCAAGTGACGAAGGAGTGGATGTGGAAGGTGATCTGTTCTTCGACCCTTTAGATGATCCTTTGAATGAAAGTGATGACGAGACCAGCGTTAGACATGGACACAACGTGTCAGCTGATGATAATGAAGGATGTGACATTGACTGGGTCCCTTTTGATGAGCCGCCACTAGAACCAAATGATGATCATCAGCCCACAAAACCTGCAGACTATCAAGGCAGTGGTAAGACTTTGCCGCCGATAAGTGACAAGAACTCACAAAAACAATCTCGATCGGATGGCGATGCTACTCCACCTCAAATACTGGAAGAGTTGCCCTTGCCAAGAATGTTCATCCCAGGACGAATAGTACATGTTTATACACATCGAGGCGGCTACAAGGCTGGTGAGTGTTGGTATAGGCAATTATCAATCTGGTCCTTTGCGAAATCACACAAACCTCACCATACATTTGTTGTTGTTGTTATCATCGTATCACATTCAGCATTTGTCCCGCGGAAGTTCCGATCATTAAGGCGCATCAGCATGGCGGGCAACATGCTCTCGGATCACATGGCCAAATCATACTACGAAGGCCTCCTGGAGGTCAAGGCAATACGCTCCACCAAGCAAGATCTTCCGCATTGGGTGGGCTTCGCAGACGATGCAACATGCGCCTGCTGCGCCAGTCTCTTCACGTGGGCATCAACATCCAACACGGAGGCGCAGGCCGCGAGGGATAAGCACAACTGTCGCGCCTGCGGCGGATTGGTGTGCGAGCCGTGCAGCAAGAAGAGGGTGCCCATTCCGGCGATTGGCATCACGGCACCTGTACGGGTGTGCGATAGGTGTTACAATGGATGGGGCACGCTGTATGGAGATGTCGTTGATTGTGTAGATGAAGATGAGGGTGCATCAATGGAAGAGAGTGTGAGTTGTTCAGTAGCATTGCCGGCATATGGCCAATCAGCAAAGAAGTCCAATGCAGATAAGAATGTGATCACGCCAAACTCTCGTCGAAGTGCCGTGGTTGATGAATTGGCTTCGAGGATTCCATCCATTACCAGCTAAATGACCATAGAGCCTTTCAATTCTGCTGCAGAAATTCCTCTCCACAATGTAAAGGTTGATTCCAATCAAGGTGTAAAGTTATTGTTCTTATCATGTATTTGGTGTGAGTTTGTTCATTCCAATCTTCATTCGCACCACCCTATAGATTAACTTAGACAGGGTTACAATTATGGTGCCGGATTAGCCTCATGAGAAGAATGGTCTCTTTCAGCATCAGCTACACCCAATAGTAGTTGTATTTGTTTCCAACTTCCACCTTTTGCTGCACCAAACTGGCCACAGCATCATGATCCCATCCCTTCTTCCTACCAAGTTGTTTGTGCCAATCTCCCATGCAGGAGCAAACAACCATTACCCTTTTCTCATCAAGCTGATGACTTTCCCAATGCAGAATGCCAATTTCCATATCAACTCCGTTTTTAAGCACGGAATTTCGAATGCGAGGTCATGATGATCATACTCTTGGTGGACCGTTGCAGCCATGTTGCAGCTTGATGAAACAATGAAGTCACAGCACTTTCCCCAAAATTGGCTTGAAAGGTAACCCACTACGATACCGGTCCATATTGCTGAGCCAAATTCCAACTTCTCCGTTAGGTATGGTTGCATCAAAGGAATAAAAGGCTATACATGAACCAAAAAGAAGTGGAATTGATTGATGATGATGAACAGTTGCTCAGTTTCTGGCGCTGGAGGAACAATTGTGCAGTATTGTGGGAAGGGTTTGGGATAATATTATTTGTGAGGAGAGTTTCTAGGGCGGAGGTGATTGATCCTTTGGTTGGAGTACTTTATGTTGTCGCTAATGATGCATTGGCTTCAGTTATTGTTGCATTGGTTGGGGTAGTTGTTGGTACTGTAATGTTCACTGAGAGATGACTGCATCAGAATTTATGCCAGACTGGTTTGGGTCCTGTGTGGATAGCTTTCATTGATTTTATTGATTTTTCCAACAGTAGGAACTGTAGTACTTTGTTGTACTCCCTTTGGAAAATCATTAAAATATTACTTATCACCCGTACATAGCCAACTGATTGTGGCAAGTAGGTAGGTAGGTAGCAGGCACGACATGGCGTGTACACAACCCACACACATTTCACCTCCACAATCTTGACAATTGCGTTCAACGTCAAGCAACGTTCAACACCGTTTCCACCCAGCTAGAATGTTAATTCCGACCCGGAATTCCGGTTTCGGCCGGAATTCCTGATCCGGCAGAACTTTTCCAGCCAGATCTTAACGATTTCCTGATTGGAATCAGCCTCGGAACGACCGTACATACCAAGAACTACGTAGAATCAACGTAGAATCAACGTAGGTACTCCCAAAATGAACAGGGATTGGAAAGCTATAGCATAGCAATTCCTATGTACAAACTCTTACCTCTTACCTCTTCACTTGAAAGCAAGCGATTCGTAAAAAAGCAAGGAACAAACAAATCATTCAACGTTCATCGTCGCATCGTGCACGGACACAACAAACAGAATTTCATTGCTACCGTATTTGCTTTGCATCGACAACGATCGCATTTATATTTATGACATTGATATCTTGTTTTTTGGGTGAGGCAATGCCTTGTAAGTTGTCACATCCTTTTTTTGCTGCATGCAACACCAACAACCTATCCTGACACCTTGTCGTCTCCTCCCCCTCAAATACAACCGTCGTTTTATCTTGAATCGGGCTGATTTGATCAAAGATGAAAGTTGCTGATTAGAATTTGATAAGTTTGGGGGGTTTCGAGTTTGTTAAATGGGTGGCTTATACAGTTCTCACCCACATTAGATTTGTTAGCCCGTCCGAATAATGGTGAAGAAGCATCGTCTCCACCCCTCTAATACAACCGTCATTTAATTGTGAAACATGCTGATTTGATGAAAGATGGAAGTTGATGATGATCATTTGATAAGCTGTGGGTTTCGGAGTTTGGTAGGTTGGTTGACTATGTAGTTCTCACCCACGTTACAATTGGGTAGCCTGTCCTAACGATGGCGAAGAAGCATCTGTACACTACGGAGTAGGCAATCACCTTTCACGGCCATGCTTGGTTTATTGCTCACCCCTCACATTTTGCGCGTCCTCCTCTCCGGTTTTTAGGTATATTGAATGACTGTATTCACTAATCCCCTAATCCCCTCTCCTTGTGATGCGGCTGCTGACGCAGGAGTTTGTATTTTGTGAGTAGGCGACTGTATCTGTGAGGGGGGTTAGTCAGGTACTCTAGGGGGTATGAGGTCCGCTTTTAGATCATGTCAGAGTCTGAGAGTGGATCGAACAGCTATTTTCTCTGCTATGGCCGAGGTGGCAGATACTGCTATGGCAGCTCCAACAGCAGCTACTGTTGATATGCCGCTGCTGTCGGACATTTGGCTATGTGACATGGTTGAAACCTTCTTTGAAACAAGGAAAGATAAACGTTGCATCATGATGAGATGCCTCCACTACGGGAAAAAGTTCATCAAGAGTGCCACGAAGCTAAAATACCACCTTGGCCAGATTAAAGGCGGAGACATCAAGATCTGTGATAGTATCCCTCAGGAGTACAAAGCGCGATACATGAATTCCATCCAGGAGTATTTTGCAAAGAGGGCAATATTGCTCCAACAAAAGCATCAGGAGATTTTGGACATTGAGAACCATGTTGCTATAGCAACACAGAAGTATGAGAAAACAATACCTGAGACGAGGAAGAAGCGTGGACAGAGTACTCATCGTCGCCTTCGGAAACAGCCTATTCCATTTCCATTGGACAAAAAAAAGCGCAAGGCGTCAATCCCTTCCTCCGTGGGTCACTCTACCTCCATTGCCTCAGGAGTTTCAGCAATGGGCGGTAGCACCGACCTCACATCTGCTGATTCTCCAAGGAGGCCGAGGAAGAAGCCAACGAATATGAGACAGCCTTCCTTGAGCGTGCCTTACCAGCCTGAATGGTGTAGGTCTAAGTTGATATTATCGTTATGATATATTATGAGAGCTATGGTCTATATTACTGTTCTCTTTATTTGTTCTGTTTATTATGATGGATCCTGATGTTGAGGTGGCGCGTACATGGCACGTGTCACCAACAACGGACAGACGCGTGCGTCGACGACGTCACCTCTGATGTCGTAAACATTGCGCTGCCCATGCCATGTAGATACCACTAAGGTTATACTACCTTAGCCTGTGCATCACTCGACCATTGGTGGGGTCATTATCACGCCTGCCAGCCTTCTCCTTTCCGCGTTGCCGGAAAGCCTTCGCTGTTA
>JALLAS010000325.1:0-14380 GCA_036939415.1 Detonula confervacea | reverse complement strand
CGGTCGACGGACAGACTGCCACGTGGCAGGCAGTTGTCACGAGTCACATCAATACTTACATGGGTATACAATGATGTATACAACCAATAGTCGGCCAATCGTACATATACACACCTACAAGTTTTGGGTATGTTCAATCAATAAAGGAGTATCATACAGAATACCATTTTTTTTAAATTTACTGGTAGCTTTTGTAGGTATTATTCACTTATGGACAAACTTTTACAGGTATTTGTAAAAGAAGTATTGCGAACATAAGTTTGGTAGTATGCTTTCATGCTCTTGTTGAGATGAGCATTTTAAATCAAACTATTATAGTGGTCATGAACGAATATTGGCACTATTCAAAAATTGACGGGGCACTGGCCATCATACACACATGCTGGAGAGTAAAATGAGCGATCATTGAAGTGCATTTCGTATTGATGATGCTCAAAATTCCAATTCTTTGCCTGAGAAAATTGGTTGTCGTGAATCAGTGGCTGGGTATCTGTTGTGAGGCTGTGCTCAGAGTCTGTTTTCCACCCAAATGTATCAATTTTTCCGTAATTGTATTGTCGTACAAGTGATGAGAGGTCAGCCCCATCTAATTCCCCTTCAAAAGACGAGACAATTCCATTTGTATCGAGATAATCATCGGTGAGGCGGCTCACTGCAATAAATTTGGCCCGTCGACGTTCCACTACTGTTTCTGGCCCGACTCGTTTGTCAGGCAACGTAGGATGTATTGGATTATCAACGATATTCGAGCAGTCTCCTCGATCTGGTTTTTCACGGCGTGAAAGATTTGGGTCGAATGGTTGCATGTCGTCATTGATTTTACGTTTGCCACACGTGCCGTCTTCGTAGTTTGCCCTCCATGGTTGTCCGTGGACTCCAGGGACAGAGCTGGGGATCCATGCGTTGTTGGAAGGCTCATTGGGGTCCAAAAATCGACTTTGAATGCCATCCTTACTGTTTTCGTACATTGGACTGCTCTGCCCAAGCACTCGCTTATACTCGAATGGGTCCTGGCAAACCTCGCCATCAAAGTTGAGGTGCTCTTTTCCGTATGACACTTCCCTCTCTTGATGGGTTAAGCGATTCACACATATCACTTTCCAGGGTTGATCCTCTGTTCGCCACCTTTGTAGATAGATATCATGAAAGCCATCATAACCCGGCTCATACTCCGCCCGATGAAAGCTGAGTGCAAAGTTCGTGTTTCCGTCGGCATTCTTGACGCTTTCCCAAGTCGGCTGCATTACAGCTTTTGGAAGAACATACTCAACATTGCTATAATAGGTCCTAAATAAGTACGTAGAACCATCGTCATCTTGGAATAGAGTCTGATCACGAGTTTGGTTGCCGTCGGGATAGAAAGAACGCAGGAACTCAAAAAGTCCGTCAGCGTAGTCGCTTACCGCAACGCCGGCCATCCCAAGCTCGCGGATTCCATTATCTACTATCATCCACATGACATACTTTTCTGTTGAATTGTTGTAAAGGACCTTGGGCTTTTCCACATGAAGAGGCCCAGTTGGACTATTAACCATGTCAGTCAAATTGACATAATGGAGCATTGCGCCTTCGTTTCTCCAGGTCACAAAGTCCTGGGTAGAGCATGCCATAACGGCTCCCGACACTTTTCTTGGATCAGGAAAATGATCGTGTTCACCGTACCACATAAAAGTGTCTGGGCGCATGCCAGATTTACCGCCAGAACTTTCATTGTTAATTGATGGAACTCTGGGCAGACGGAGTAGTGCTCCTGCAAGAATACTCCCTTTCTTGTGAATTCTATCGCCATCATTGGTTCGGAATTTTACATTGGAGGTGAATTCATTTTCTCCTTTGCCGTCAAAAGGGACAACAAACTTGTTGCCTTGTCCCTGGTACATGGTCCTTTTAGAAACATGAGATTCGTGCCTTTGCATAGGCCGAAGCAAGCTCAGCTCTCCAAGATCTTCCACTTTCCATCCTCTTTGCATTGGTCGATTCATCTCGAACGTTCCATCTGGTAGTGCAACTGGACAATGGAACCCCTTCGTTGTGTCTTGTCCAACATATATTTCATCGAACCAGACTTTGCCTCCCTCATAGTAGTTGCCCAAAGATATTGCTCGTATACTTTCTCCACGGAAAGGCGAACTCTGGACTACTCGCACGTCATTTACGAGCACATCATGGGTGTAATACTTCCAGTCAAAACGAATGTCAATCTTGGTCCACTCATGGCTTTTGAAGGAGGATTTGATAGTGTTCAGTTGCTTGATGTGCTCGTCATCAAATGGCAAACCCATGAAATTCACCCCATGCCGGATTTGATTACGTCCAACAACAATACCTACTATGGCAGTGTAGCCAAGATCGGTTTTGCTTGACAAGTAGGACCATCTTGATTCTCTCAGTTCGAATGTGGCATCCCATCCCAACTTGGAAGGATCTTCAACACGGAAGTAAAAGGATACCCGACTTGGCCGCACAGACGCTCCCAAGTCCAACTCGGGCCCACTCTTTGTCGAAGATGAAGTCTCCAGAGTTCTTGGTCTTAGGTACAGTGAGCTTCTTGTCCCTTCAGCACCGGTGTTGCGGTCTACTGTCAATTCAGTGTCTAATGCAGATTCAATCAAAAGGGATCCTTCTCCGCCTGCACTAGAGCTAGAAGTACCACCAAACACAGATATAGTAGACGACTCTTCCAACAAGACACTTAAGCCAAACAAAGAGATTCTTCCGCCAGAGCCACCACCCCCATGGCCTCCAAAGGAGTTCGGCAACGTTGCTTTCTTCTTTCCACCACCCCCACCATTGGCAGAAACCTTCCCGTCAACTTGAATAACGCCTCCAGCTGCAAGCAGTATTGTTCCGCCAGAGCCACCTCCACCAGCAGACATGTAGCCATTTGCTCCTGGCTCGCCGTCACACGAAAGCTTTGCATTGGAGCCAACGATGATATCGTTAGTTGCCACTATTTCAATAGCCCCACCGCCACTTCCACCTCGCCCTCGAGGCTCTTTGAAAACTCCTAGCTGAAACGGCTGTTTGACACCAACGCCTCCTCCACTGCCTCCATGCAAATTGGAAATCCTCTCATCACCGGAAGTGTTGCCTGGGGGCACATTCCCGAATCCATTGCCCCCCTTTCCTCCATAACCTGCTCCTGCGCCGCCATAGGCGAGAGAGAATGGCTTGCTGCCGACGATGCTACGCATTTCATGATTGTGGCTCTTCGAGTGTCCCATTTCAATCTTAATAGTTGGGCACCGAGAATCGACACATCCTGTCAAGTAATTCAATGCAGTCATGTTTGCAATATCGCCTTCACCTTCAAATTGTATTGATGTTGGAGAATGAGGAGAGATGTTTCCAACTTTGGTTGTCAGTGTAAGGGTCCAGGTATAACCGCCTGATCGATCGGCACCATTGTCACAGAAACCATCATTGCAATTATCCGTCGGGTCACTTCGCAGGATGTGTACTGTGGAAAGCGAAGCGATATCCTCCATTAGAATTTCTTCAAGCTCCACAGCTGATACATCATGGCTTATCAGACGAGTTTCATTGCCAAGAAATCGAAGACCAAACTTTCCTCCTATGCTGTTTCCGTGCTTCACTGTCTCAATGTCAACACTTGCGCCTTTTGATACCAAACGATTCGTTGCGGTAAGAAGGCTAGAATCTTTGCCGATATTTCCCACTGCACTGGCAAATGTGATATTCCAGCGATATCCACCACTGCTCCCAAACCTCTCTCTAGTGACATCAACTACACCTATCCCTGCTATTGAGTCCGTTCGATCAAATTGACTGAGCTGGTTATTGAGACAATCTTCAATCTTTCTTTTGAGGTCACCTGCCGTAATGTCATGTGGGAGCGGAGGAGTCGAGTACCCATTGAAGTGTAAACGCATACTACCACTCAGCGTTTGACCTTGATATGCTCTTGTTGACAAAGATTGAATCTCGTTGATGACGAGACTGCTGGTTTGAATCGTCATTAGGTACACTCGTGTCGATGGAGATCCTGGACCATTGACGTTATTGCTTATGATTCCTCTTGCCAACTCGCTGATAGGCTGATCACCTGGACAGCAAATAGATTTCCCTTTGCACACGTCAAGAAATGCTCTCGCATCTGCCTGTTCGAGGCACACCCTTACACTTCGCTCATTTGGACGACGTGCCACTGAAAATCCTCCAGGGAACCCTCCAAGCGTGCCAGGAATGGCATTCAGCGTCGTGTTGATGCGTACTGATGATCGTGACACGAGAGCCATTGCCCTCTGACCAGTGAGAGTTACATTCACATTCTCGTCAATATCAATTGAGTCAAATGCCCACAAAGCAACCTCGGTGCCATCTGGAGTTTTGGCGATGACTCCTGTTGCGTTCACTGCACCCGTTAAACTAGCATCGCTTGTGTTGAAGATCAAATTGCATTGGACATTTGAGCACTGACTTTGAGTAAGTGCTCCCCATACTGTTTTTTCTACTGAAATCGTGTCAGTGTAGTTCGTAATGTTCTCGATAATTTGCTCTCGAGACCTTAGCACAGCATCTCCCGTCACGCCGTGTTGAAACTCTCGACCCAACCATATCACCAATGACTCGTATTCTTCAATCAAATTCATTTGGTCATTAGTTTCTAAATTCATTGATCTCTTGTTGAGAACTAAACCATTATTCCATGTACCGAAGGTTGGGACATTTGGACCCAAAGCATCAAATTGGAATGGAGACCAATGAGCGCCTACAGGCTTCTCGTTTTCTTTCTCCAATTTGGATACCGGTAAGCAAGTTTCCATGTTGCTGGCCCTGCAACTCTGTTCAAAGCCACGAGTACCCCGCCTCCAATCTTCAAAGTCCAAAAACAGTGGAATTTTCACGTGCTCTCCATTGAAGTACTGCTGAAACGTGTATGACGATCTCGCTGATGACTGGTTGTAACGACCCCAAGCCCATGGGCATCTATGCGTTGCTTTGCACCTCTCATAAGCATCCTCTGACGATGATGGAACTGGTTGTGATAGAAAGTGTGTAAACGTACGCGTCTGCTTCGACAAGCCAGATACACCCCAGGTTGGATCTACTTTGAATGTCACATTTCCAGAGTAGACGAGTGATTGGGACTCTCGCATTTGCCCCAAGAGCTCAGACACTTTTGACTGCACCCAGGAAGCATCTTGCCCATTGCTTTTCATAGAGACCTCTGGTATAAGGCGGAATGAAACAATGACGGAATGCGTATCGGCTTCTTTGACAAAGAGAACAATAAATTGTCCTCGTTGTAGCTCAAGTGCCAAGTCCATATCATCCACCAAGTACTTCTCAAATATACAATACATAGTGTTGAAAGGAGCTGGATCAATAGTACACGATTGCAAGCTTCCTTGGTTCAAATATCTTCCATGATCGGAGTCGACAACTTCTTCCCCGCCTACCATTGATATAGAATACATTAGCTTCATTGCATAGTCCCACTGCAATGCCACTAGTCCATACAATGGGTCTGTTGCGTGCGTTATAGGTTTGTCATTGTAGAACGCCGAGTTGGGCTCTTGCATCAGTTTTGTGAGAGTTGATACAAAGGTTGCATCTGCTGGAAAAAGACGAAATGTTACAAAAACACTCTTGCTATCCCAGTAGTTCCCTGTCCCTTCAGGGACCACGCTGGTGACATATAGATGGCACGGGCTGGTTTCAAGAGCAGATGCGACATCAAGAACGAACTGAGTTTCGAAGCTTTGTCGGGATATGGTAGATCCGAAATACTTGTCCAGTATGATGCGTCTCCCTGGACCATCATCGATGGGAAACCTCACTCGTAGACGAAGGTCTACAAAATTTTGGTCGTAGAAATCATTGCATCTCTCCCATGAGGAGCAGTACTCTTGACACCAAGCATCATAATACGGTGGCGCCGTTGGGACTCCTGGTGCATATGAAGATGCAGCAGAAGAGGCGACTCTAGCCCCGAGTAAAAATAGTAAGGAGATTAAATAAAGTCTCATACTAGCAACCATAGACCTTAAGAAAGAAATTTCTTGTTCCGTCTATTCTGCACAGCTCATTGCCGGCCTGAACGAACCATTGACAGCACGAGTCACCGTATGATACTTGGTCATGGAGGTTTTGAGGTTCTGGAAGCAGCTTTGAATTTTCATTTTCGTTTCAAACTAGAAAGGGTCCTCATCACTATCACCTTTGGTACCTCCACCATTCCTAGTGTCTTGGCTCATACTACAATCACCGTACCCAGCTCTAGAATGGACGATAGAAGTGGAGATGATGAGCCGTTCTTGATCAATGGAGCGACTGGGTCTACAAGTCCAGGGTACCAACAAGGCTTGTATCGAAGGTGAGTCATTCATGAGGGCAACGGGCGCTCAGTCAATTCTCGCCAGATGTTGCATTTCCTTGCCTAAGCATTCCATGGCACTGTACTCTACCCACATAAGAGACGGTGAATCGAAGATCGAAGCTGACTTCCCTACCACTGACCCTGGTAATGCCTCAAGAAGAGGAAGTACCCTCAGGAGAAGGCTTCGCAGACGCGGCCTATCGAATTCGGTGTCTGAACTGGAGGAAGGTAAACATGACGATTCATATTCTCCTCGAGATAAAGCTGGGACACAAGAGTCAAAGGAAGATGACACACCAACCAAGCCGCCGCTCCATACGGCACCCTCACGGCAATCTACGATGGCCGATTTGAAGCCCACAGCCAAAGAAGCCGACAAGAAACCTCAGCGACCATCATTGCCGATCATGCACCAATCAAACTACATCCGAAAGCCCGATGAAAAGCTTAGAGAGAAGTTTAAAAATCGGCTGCGAAGCGTTGCCGACGGGATACCAGAAGTACATTTCATTGGAGAGATTTCTGAAGGCTTGGGGTTCAAAGACACCTATGTTTCTTGCAAGTGGTGAGTACGCCATGATGCCATGCCAAAAAGGATGTGCCATCTCTTGTTGACAGTCATACAAATATCATTCTTCTCAATTGATGTAGGTATCTTGAGTGGGGCAAGTCTTGGTCCTTCCTTGCTGGTGAAGAGTCGAGCCAGACTCAATACTCTGCATCAGAGGATGGTGTGCAAGTTTGGAATCACCCCATCGATGTGCATTTTGCAACAGCAAGTATGCAAGGGTGGCCACGAATCATAATGCAAGTATGGGAATTGGACGAGTATGGAAGGTCGATATTATCAGGGTATGGATTTGCTCATTTTCCTACTACTCCAGGTGAGACGATCGAGATTGTTTGACTTGAGATTGGCTCATATTGTGTACCTATGTGGCTGAAACAATTTCTACTTCATTCCTGTGAAACCATCAGGATACCATGAGCTTGAGGTCCATTGTTGGAGGCCTAGCGGAACACTGAAACAGGAACTGGAATCATTTTTTCTTGGCACATCGTCATGTTTGGTTGACGAGACTATTATATTTGGGAAATCATGGGAGAAAAGGTCTCAATTGATTACCGTGAGTGGAGGCACGGTAAAGCTGACTGTGAACGTTCTTCTTCGCTTCTTCAATGAACAAAAGGTAGTTTGATCAGGGTTTCATGGATTAACCAACACAATGCCAACAGTACCTACCAGTTATTATGAGGTCACTATGGGTGCCAAAGTACAGTCGGCTGGATTGAAGATGAAATAGTATTGATTAATAAAGAGTGAGCTCTATCTAACTAGGATAGTTCAACTGGCCTCACCTGGAAAGTTTATCTGCATCTGAATCACTAGGATTGAAGCTGTTTTGGATTTGCTGTGGCGCAAGATCACCAATCGGTGCCCCGTCAGAACTAGATGTCGCTGTTTCGGATAATGCTGATGACATCTGTGAATCAGGAACCGAGTTGTCTTGTCGGAAAAGCGTGAAGTCTAATGAGGAAGCGTATAATTGCTAAGTCCATATGAAGGCTGATGACCAGTTGATGTGTTGCTTTTGCATCTAAGTTGAAGGCTGATTACTAGATGTGTTGCCAGATGTAGGCATCATTGTCTTGTATGTCGGCGGTGAAGTGCTTGGGGCAGGAGCTGACGTGTATTGACCAGTAAGTAATGACATATTTTGTGCAATGCTCATCATATTCGGCATGTGGTGAGCATTCACCTCTTGGATCAAAGGATTGCTAAGTCTATGACTTGGGTTTAATGACCTGTTTTGAATGAAGTCGTTTAGCATTTGATATGAAGGCTGGTGACTGGTTGAGAGGTTGTCAGATGGCAAGGCTCTCTTTGATACTGATGATGATGATGATGATTTTGAGGCAGCAGCTGAATGATTATTTGACATTTAATGAGATGGGGTTAATAAGCTGCTGTGAAAGAGCTCATTTTGCATTTGGTATGAAAGTTGGCAACTGGCGACCTGTTGATATGTCACCAGATGGCGTTGATGCTGGCATCTTGGATACTGATGAGGAATTGCTTGAAGCAGGAACTGATATGTCTTGTGTGCTACTCATTGAATTTGCCATATGAACAAGAGGCCGGAAGTTCGTTTGTTGAAGAGGAGGGTTACAAAGTGAATGAGATTGGCCGAATGAACTGTTGCTATGGATGAAGTCATTCAACAACTGATACGAAGGCTGATGGTTAGTTGATAAGTTGCTAGATGCAGACGCTATCATGTTGGATGATGCCGACAAAGAGCTTGAGACAGGTGCCAAAGTGCCGTGATCTGAACAAGGCCACAATGAATTGTCGCTCAATCTTTTGCTAAGCTACTAAGCTGATTGTTCCTTTGTGATTCTTGTGCCCCCATCATAGCTGAGTTACCTTGACCTGTACGTTGGAATGTGACTGTCGAGGCAGCTACTGCTGATGGGCTGTACACAGAAACAGGAAGGGATAAAGGACCTTGGGCTGGAGGGAATAATATGTTCTGACGGCTAGCCGTGGTATTATTTTGAGTTAGAGAAAGAGACTGCATAGTCTTTTGGCGTGCATCTACCAACATGGTGACCAAGAACTGAGGCACACCAGCTGAGGAATCTTGAGCTGGCAATTTTGACGTTTGATGGCATGCTAGATATGGCATTGATGACATTGCTCCAGAACAATCCACCAGAGCCTCATCATTTTGCCTCATCATTTCATTCTGATTGTTGCTCCACTATGCCACTTCGTTGAGAACTATATAGTTTTGTGCATTGATGCTATAGGAGCTGATGAAGCATACTGGGAAGCAGGAATCGTTTGGGGAGGAGGCACCGGATGTGACCTGGAAATCATGCAGAAATCTGGCACGTCTTGAGGATATGGAATACCTTTTTCTTGGCCTGGAAGCACTCTTGTCATTAATACTGTAAGCGGTGTTGGTGTGAAGACACACATGTGTTTCTGTAAGCGTGGCAACATGAATATTGGATCAAGCATATATTTTATTGCATCCCTGCTCAATGTTAGCACTCTACAACACTAACCTTGGGTGGCCCTCGCAGGGAGCACTGGTGATAGTAACAGCCATAGTCAGCTCCTTGTCTATGAAGTTGTTTAAAGCCCCAGCCACTTAATTGGCGAGTGAATGACTGAAATATTGTCAGACCGAAGTGTGCTGGAACCTTGGTTGACATTAAAATATTTGTGTCCAATATTTTCCAGGCACGGCCGTGTGACTACAAATTGACACCAGAGAGTGCAAGTGTTACCTTCACATTGCCATTGCAAGGCTAAAATACAACACCAACGCAGCTCAGCTCACCATCCATGTCAAGATGTGAGAGTTATTAGGGTCTGATAGAATCATGTGCAACTTTGCAGGGAAGTTCTTGTCTGCCTTCTTGCGTTTGACCAATACACCCCCCCCTTCTTGAATGTAGCAGGAGAAATATTGGTATGCATGGTCGACATACCGTCGGCTTGTGTTGTATTTTCTATTTTTGATCTAGTGATTTGACAGTCTTCCTGTATCATAAAAGTATAACTGTAATAGACTGTACTTATTCACTATTGAAAAGCTCGCTCTCTAGGTATCAATCTAGAGCTTTGTAGCTCTGGAGGCTCTGGATAGATAGACAGAAAAGGAGGACGAAGAATGTGCTTCAGCTCCATAGATCCAGCCATGGATCAATGTATGCTTCCTGCCTCATTCAGATCAATCAGCTTTGTAGCGCCCGTCGCCCTGCACCGCGTCCGCCACATGCTAACATAATATGCCATTGTTCGGCTGTGGCTACTTTACCAATATCATAGCTATTACCTACCAATAGCTAAGCTATTGTAGGGTCCATTTTAGGTACTACTATTTATACGTAGGTTTACCTAACCTTACTTTATCCCTCGTTTGTGATTTAGAATTAACTTTTTCTGTTGAAGTACCATCAGCTGATAGCTCACTTGACCATTGGATTTTGCCATGAGTGACAGGCCCTGGGTTCGTACTCTTGCTAGAGTCCACTGTTTGAAGTCTTGTGTGAGGTTCCTGATTGGGACCCTCTCATGGTACCACATATTTGTGCTGTTTACAGTAACTTGGAGCAAGTTTTGCATGGTTATTTTCATTCTTATACGCACGTGTTTTGGCCATTCGAATAGCTAACTGTTTTTCAAAGACTAGGCTAAAGATTTGTTGTGGTTACAAACAGTTTCATTACACAATACTTAGCATCCCAACCTCCTCCGCAATCTTCTTGCTGTTGTTTGGTGATTCCCATTTCTTCCCCGCCTTCCTCCCAAACATAGCTCGATCGTCACTCTTTGTCAGCCCAAAGAAAGCATCGTTGTGAAAATGCAAAGCACACCGAGTCCGCTTAAACATTCCCCTTGTCATTGCACACATCCGCTTGTCACACAAGCCACATTTCCATTCTCTTCACCAACGCAAAGTGCGATCTCAAGTCCTCGAGATTACCACACATATAAGGCGTAGTTAGTTGTGTTGAGTGCTCCGCCCGCTTGAAGTTCGCCATTGGTAGCCCATCAGGTGCATATTTAATTGGCAATGCTGAAGCCGCTGATCGTCTCTCCTCCTCTCTCATCCGTTTTGGTCTCTTCAAGAAGGCACGGAATGTTTTGTCTCCTGGGTACGCATTCCTTGCTGGATCATACTTCAGCATTTGCTCGGATGCAAGCAACCTAAATGCGCTGTTTCCCATTCTGTCCTTCTTTGTCACCTTCCAATCAGCCTCAAGACCTGCTCCAAAACAATCAGTGTACATATCATAGGCGGCCGTGATGGCCATTGCAACTCCATGCAGCATAGGCGCATGCCAATGCTTCCACGTGACATATTGAATCATGGCCATGCTAATCATGTAAATACATTAGCAATGGCGTAATAAGTCCCCAGATACGTTTGGGGGCCTTCATTCTGCTCTATACCCCAAATCCTTTTGTTCTCGCCCTGACATCGTGTCTTTGTTGATACGTAGAGGGAACGCAATGTGAGATTGTCGACTCCTTAGATATTTGTAGCACCGGTAAATTGGAAGGACACTTGTGCCCTGGTGTACGCCTTGGCAGTCTCAATGACGGGTACTTGCTTCACCGCGATGATGGGGTTTTGTACCGTGCTGCCTTGGCTTTTGAACATCCTGGTGCCTCTTGATGTGATGGAAGCACGATTTTGTGTCTGCAGGAAAACGATCATGGCGGTTTGTTAGAGTCAATCCAAATCCCGTACGACCTGCCATATTGCACACATTAGTTCCATAAAAATAATTGTCAGCAGTACCGTGCGGATGCTCACCGTAAATGATCTTGTTCGTGTAGCAACAAACATGACCAAACCCATCGTTGTATGAGAATGTAGATTGATCGTCGGTCCGCCCAGCAACACATCCATCAATTGCATTCAGAAGATAATGCATTTCTGCAGGACCTTCTGCATTGAAACCTTCCAGTTGAACATGACATTTGTGGCGGTGGATGTAGAATCGAGGATATCGACGTGAAATATCAAATACCATGTGTGTCTGTACACCCTTGCCCTTTGGTTTGTTGTGGAGGTGGCCCCCTGCATCTCCACCCATAAAATCCCCATGTTGTTTTGTCGATGACGAAGTCCATGTCCGCACGTGCAGTGAAGTAATTCATGTTGTGGCACATGGTCTTGTAGATGTGGTCATATTTTGCCGCGGGATTTTAGTCTTCCTCCCATCTCTTAGATGCAGTCATGTTCACGTTGAGTTTGAACACAGACTTTATTTGCTTGAACCGCGATGCCGTCATGCTCCTGGCAATTAGTTCATCATAGTTTGGATGCAACTTCAATCAGCACCAGATAGAGAGCCGGGAGCTCCCTCATTTGCTCCATGCCGAATGACTCCCCCAAACCACGCAACCAACTCCGCCTCTTCCACATTACTGAACTTGTGCCCCGTACCACCACCCCAACTCTTATCTCCAAGCGCATAGACATTGGTACAAGCACGCGTATGCATGAAGAAAGGCATTTGGTCGTCGTCATCAATGCCTGATCTCTTTGGGTCACATATTGGAAGCAAGTGCTGCAGGAAGAATAATGGATCGCTCTTCATCCGCTCCGCGGTCAACCCATACTTCTTGAGCACATCGACATCGAGGCATCCATTACGCGACGCCGGATTTAAGTCCCCCTCTTTGCATCCCATCTGGTGTATGTTGACTCATCAAAAGCATCACACGTCCAACCATCATAATGGAACGTCCATCCATTTGTTGTTTGCTTCCCATCACTATATTTCAGTACCACCTTCGTCGCGGAGGGAGTGAAGTGACCAACATAATTCCGGTCTTTGTACACAGGCCGGAAGGTGAAATCCAACCAACCCGGGCATCAAGCTTTGGTACGTACCCGGCCCAAGCCTCTGTAGCACCGGGAGGTTCCCATCTGTTGGGGGCGCCCGGTATGTGATCCCAAACAACGCCCTTTTCATCCACATCGAGATCATTCGCCTCATCCCTCAAAGCTTGCTCATCATGATGCAACAAAATTGCCTCGTTGTGATCGTTGATCTCCTTGTGTTCTTCATCGCTACACCCGCCATCGCCCTTCTTGTTGTAATCCTGTTCAAAGAAGGCAAGGATATCCTCATCTGATTCGGGCGCAGCGGCAACAGTACTAAAGATGGTGTGATTATATGGTGTTAATGTAGAGTTCGCCATGCTCTTGTCAGTATCTGCAGCGAGCACTATCCCTCGTGGCGGTGACAAGTCGGTGACACGTCCAATCGTATTGGCGAGACCCCCAATCATGGACCAAAGCTTTTTGGCGGGTGATTGGGGGATGACCTCACATGATGCTGATGCAGAAGCAGCTGATGAGCTAGTAGATGCTGTCATAGAAGCTCCAGCCGGAGCTAAAGACGGCCCGCCCTGGGTAGATGACGGGACGCCCGGAATGGATGGAGGAGGATGAGGAGGGGACTGTGCTTTTGTTTTGGGAGGAGTAACTATCGCTTTTGCTTTGGTACGAGGTGCTTTAGCTTTAGCTGATGATGAGGAAGCTTTTGTTTTTGTTGGCCGAGGTGCTGTTGCAACAGATGGAGGAGGGGGGCCGGTAGGTTGGGTCAATAAAAATGAAGTGTCCAAGGCGATGCTCTCCGGAGGATCCTTGAGTTTTGTTGGTTTTGGCTTGCTTGCTTTCGACGCAAGCTCTCCCTTCTTCCACGTGTGGCGCGTTGGAAGAGGCGGTCCTTATGGATTCCCCTGTAATATTTCCTTCATAGCGGCACGGGGGGGATGCTTGCACGTGCCGTGACGTAGCCAAAAGCGGGTTTCCCAGGGGTCAACAACGCGAAAAAGCTGTCGCGGTCCATTATTGCCGGTGTTGTTCATCACAGCACCTCGTAGCCCCTGCGGCATCACCATGAAGCCCCTTCCATCAACCGCTCTTGGCTTGACACCTCCTCCAAGCGCCGAAACGTCCGGTGACATGGCAGTGTACCTTCCCCTCTCATCTCCGGCGCAGCGATAGACCGCGTGGCCACCGCGGCATCCCAGTTCATCGTTTGTGCCAAGTTTTGCAATATCACCCTTCCGATAGCAGCGGCTTGTGGACCAAACCCACCCCCATACCCTGACCTCTCCCAAAGAGTCTCAACATGCTTGGTGTCATCACACACACAGATCCGACGAGCAGAGTAGGTGAGTCATGCCCTTTTTCTAGTAGCTACCATCCTACAAATTAATTAATATTTCTGCATCTCGGCCTATTTACGTCGTATTTCATTGTCACAGCTCTAAGGCTAAGGTGAGCATTTCTCGGCCCATGAGTGTGCGTGTACGACATTTCTTTCACTTTCATGCAATACACTCACCTAATGCTGCTTGTCCTAAAAAACGACCGTCATTTTTGCAGGGGAACAGCCCAAACGATAGCATCTCGGCTATTTACGTCGTATTTCGGTCCATCGACGCAGCTCGAAGGCTAAGGTGAGCATTTCTCGGCCCGTGAGTGTCCGTTT
>JALLAS010000324.1:0-14344 GCA_036939415.1 Detonula confervacea | reverse complement strand
AGCACGGTCTGTCCACCTCCCTTCTGGTGGATAGACACGTGCAAGAAGGGAAACTTCGAGGCCTGAACGACGGGCTGAGGAACGGCTTAATATCGCCCCTAAGGGCGAGCGAGAGGAGAAATGATTTCTATTTGAGTCTTGAAATGTTTCTTGTTTAGCTCTAAATGGCATAGTTTATTTTTGATCAAATAAATAACGTCATATGACAACGTCATTCAGACTTATGAAGTTGATTAGATCTGCGCGGGAAGTTTAGGGACATGTCTCGGGAGATGTTTTTATGTCAGCTGCGATATCTCGAAATATCTTTGAACGTCGGAATCAAATATATTTGTCTTGCATTGCTTCGTAACGACTTCACAAAAGATATCGGTTCGCAATTCGCAACGTACAACCTCCGTACAACGACAACTCAGAACAGAATCTCGAATATCCCTCTCGATCTGTCTCTCCCACCCTCCCCTGCCGCCAATTATGTTTGGAAAGGGACGGAGGGATCTAATTTGGACTACTGGAAGTTTTGTATTTCTTGTTTGCCTAGAGTGACAGATGAAAGGCTACAGTAAATATTGCTCCCTAAATCAACTTTCAAGAAGTAAAATATGGATTGCTATAATCAAATTATTTCGTGCTCAGTTTGGTTAAGCTATGTATGAAAATGAAACATCGGAGATTCCAAATTCTAACTACATGAACATACGATAGGGGGCTTGCTTCGTTCGGGCATTTATGAGGCTTTCTATTTTTTATTCACTTCGTTTGTCTATTGTTGTTTAGGAGTAGGAGTAATAAATAATATCATTGTAAGTAAGCTTCGTTAAGATGTTTTTTTATTTCAGACTATGGTACCCCAATTGTTTAGATGATGCTGCGGCTCCATTTTCTGACCTCCATGAATCCAAAACAAATTGATCGCCTGCATTATTATTTATGTATCGTACCCCGACAGTGGAAATCATTATTCAAAGCATTCCAAACATAGATCATACTACCCACAACAATACCTTGATCACAATAAATTGCACTGTAGAAGGCAGAAGCATCAAAGTCAAAGATATCAAAGATGATCAACCCAAAAACAATAATCGAATTTATCGGCACTGCCATCTTGGTCTTCACCATCCAAGTCTCGGGCTCTTCTGACTTAGCCCCGCTGGCCATCGGCGGTATCCTCATTGCCATCGTTTTCGCCGGTGGTCCCATCTCTGGCGCTCACTACAATCCTGCCGTCTCCTGCGCCGTCAAGTTCCGCGGCAGCATGGAAACCACGGACATGATAGCCTACATGACAGCTCAATTGTTGGGTGGCATCTTGGGAGGGTTCGCCGGAGGTATCGTCAGCTCTTCATTTTCTGTGGTTGCTGTGGGAGAAGATGCGACACTCCTTGGGGCATATCTTGCTGAGGCAATATTTACTTTCATCCTTTGCTTTGTGGTTCTACTTGTTGCCACCAACCCAGCTGTCGAGGATAATCATTAC
Organism: Detonula confervacea; assembly: GCA_036939415.1. NCBI lineage: Eukaryota > Bacillariophyta > Thalassiosirophyceae > Thalassiosirales > Thalassiosiraceae > Detonula > Detonula confervacea. Next base: position 12,864 of record JALLAS010000324.1, on the reverse strand, counting down.
TATGGACTCGCCATTGGTCTAGTTGTCATGGCAGGAGCAATCACGGTTGGTCCGATTTCTGGCGGCGCCTTCAACCCAGCAGTTGCTCTTGGTCTCAGCATTTCAGGTGGCTTGTCGAACATTTTTTATGCGGCGGTGGTGTCTGGATGGGATATGCTTGGCAGTATCCTAGCTGTTGGTTGCTATGTTGCCGTTCTTCCAAGCATTCCGCGTAATGATGGGACTGGAATTGTTAACGAAGGTACTCAACTTGTTGCTTAAAGCTTGGAATTAGGCACAGGGGAAACGTGAATTGAACAGGCACATTTTGTTGAACACTCTCTTTCCAAAAAGGAGAACGCATTGGAGAAGTTCTTGACCTGAATTGATTTGCAAACATGGCAAGGATGCCATATGCATTGAAAAGTTTGGAAATTCAGGTTATCACAAGAAATAATGCTTACATGAATATTGTAGAAATAGTGCTTTCATCATGATCAAAGCATCAGTTTCAAATAATCCTTTTTTACAGTACTAGAAATGCGCAGGTTCCAACAATAGCTTCAAGTTTGATTTGTGCATGGTTTGTCATAAGCTGGGATCCTGCTGGGATAATATTCGTGGCATCTTGATTGCTATTTTTCCTTCACACTCCAAATAATCGCATCTACTCAGGAGCATCAATAGAAAAGAACCATCTGCTCAAACAATGATTGACCAGTTTTTGCTTGCTCGCGATCACAGTACTTCGATCTGTTTTGTACCATGACCCTTCGCATACGATCGACGACCAACTCCAAACCTATCTCCTCCAATATATCCAGGGGCATTGTTCATCTCCGGATGACTTCCCGGAGATGTTGATTCATCACGTGCATCAGCAACACTTTCCTCAAGTAATAAATTCGAATTGTAGAATATTAAAGCGGCGAATGCCGAATACATTATTGTGAAGAAGACGCACATAATCGAGAAGGCAAAGGATGATTGATCGACAGCATTGTTGCTGCCGTCGTCATAATAGGCGTCGTTTTCTTCTTCCTGTTCATTCTGCCTCCCATTACCAAAGTTAAAATCTCGTATCTTAGTAGATTTGGAAGTCGATTGGCGATTGGCAAGAGAGTAACCGTTAAAATGAGCCACAAAGAGAAATAATATTGCACAGATAGAAGTCCTCCATAAACCATGCTCATCTGAATAACGCAATCCTTGGAACCAAACGAATTTCCGACAGATTTTAGTTATTGATCAAATAAATCAAACACCCAATAAACATCCTTCTGTTGTTCGAATAATTTGGATTTGGCTAGCTGCACCATCAAAATCAATGACACATAAAATGCCCTTACCTCAAACTCTCCAAATAATATCGCACAAACCAATGTCAAATTGGCAAACATCAATAAACTCCCCCCAAACGCCCCCAGCGATAACGGCGTCATTCTATGCACATTCCCCGCACAACACGCGTAATATTTTCCCGTAGGCATCCTTATCCCCAATATCACCGTGCCGTAAATAACCAGTATACCCGATAGAACCGCCGTCCAAATGGCCGCGAAGACCATGGCGCGCGACGTCACGGCTATGGCGCCACCCGACTGCTGTTGCCAATCTCCCTGTTCGTCGTTTCCGTCAGCCTCCTCCTCGTCGTATTGCCTGGATGCGTACGCGAAAACGATGGCAATGACGAAGGAGGTTAATGTGAGTAGGCCGACGATGGACCAGAGGGCCGCGAGGAGGGAGCGGCGGGAGGAGGAGTGTGACGACATGGTTGGACTAGGTTGGACGGATCAAGAGTTCATTATTTATAAGCTGGTGAAGAGCTGCTATGGCAGAGACGTGGTTGTTTTTTGGTTGCCGTTGCTATTGCTTCCACCTTCTGTTTGTTTTCCTAAAAGTTATTTTGTTGTCTCCTGCGCGACGCAATTGGGGGGCGCATCGGGGGGCTATTGATATGAGGGAGGGTATTTTAACTAGCGATTAACACCAGTACTAATTATATTCCTAACTCGCCAAAATCATTATAATATTCTCGGATTTTGCCCCTCCATCCGCCCCCCATACCATTTTCGTCGTCGCCTTGTTTCTGCTCAAGAAACTGATCTTTCCATTCAACATTCCATTTCGTTTTGCCCACCAATCTTCCTATCTATCGATGCCGACGTGCCAACAACCATGGCCCATGGAAAGAACAAACAAAAATCCCAGACACTTGGACTTGGTCAAGAGCCGAAGGAAACGCGGGAGCAGCGGCGGAGAAGGATCGAAGAGGATGCGAAGGCAAGAGAAGTAAGTGACGCTCGCATGTTTTACATCTGCTGATCCGTGCTGTAATGGCCGTCAATGCCCTAGATCTGTGCTTGTACTCTCTTGTGATAACCCTATGCATTTCGGATTTTTCTAGAGTTGAGCATGCGGCTAGAAATGCTTTGAATTGCTGTGCTTCCTTGCCCTGAAACTCGTCGCAGTAGAGCACTTTGAATTGCCTCCATGGCTTATGCTTACGTCAAACTATTTAGCTCTTGATGATATATCTCCTCAACAAGCTCATTTATCACAATAACGTCCCTAGGATTGCATGCAAATATTACCATACGTGATTGGGGCAGTTGCTTTCTTCATACTTGGATTTGGAATTTACGTCCACACGCTCCCACCGGTTGTTAGGATTAATGCTACGACAGACCCAATGGTTTCTATGAGACAAATGGATTCTGGGAATACCTTTGAAGAAGCTACGATGACAGAAATGGGAAACGAAGGGGAACAGCAGGAACCAGACATTATCAATTTGGATGGTGACGGTTTGTAGTCTCGTGGCTTGCGACACTGACAGAGAGGAGATGTTGATTGAAAGGGGTACATCACAAATTTATTTCATGCTCAATTGAAAGACCGTCTGAAATGCTCTCATCAAGGTTTCCGAATCACGAACCTTTTCAGTTGCAATTGATATCATCTGCTGTTGTGATTAATCCTGCCATCACGACCATTGGAATTTGGATTGCAAATTAAGCACTGGGTTCGTAGCAGAAGTCCAGCAGAAAATGGGTCAACAATTATTATCACAGAACATTGCAGCAGTGTGATGCATACATTCAGCAAAACAACAACCAACAACGTTTGTGTCAAACGTCAAACACAGCTACTGGTCCTAATTTTAAGTTAGCATGGTGACGACTGGATAAAATTAATGAAGGCATCGACAATCGAAACGATGGTGGGAGGAAGCTGGAGGATGGCAACAAAAGGTAGAGCAGGTAGTTGTAAGGTACCTTGTTCCTCTAATCTAGGTTTTTGGGCCCATTTCTATTCAAAGTGCATACATGCTACATGCATCAGTTCATTCGGCCAATCAAAAACTAAATTATTATGGTAGTTCAACTAGGCGGTCTTGGCAGCAGCGCCCTCTACGCAAGCGCAAAGAAAAGAAAGATCCCAGCCTGGGAAGCAACAGAACAGGAAAAGCATGAAACTGAAAGAGCAACAAACAAACAAGGCAGCAATCAAAACAATGCCCTCTCTGTATCGATGCAAAAAACAGCACACTCTTACAACTAACGATAATAAGAATGCTGTTTGTACTGCGGTCATACCGTGGGTCTAAAGAGAAGGAAACTTCCCTCACATGAAACAATCACAAAGTGTCTCATCCAGTTCTACCCTGTTTGACCAGAGCTGAGTCTACAGACTTAGGAATTGGTTCTCCATCGCTTTTCTCGAAGGTACTTGTTAGTTTTATATTCACTTCAACTTGCTCCGTCAACGATCAAGCTCAATCTGAACATTGTTCTGCTTGAAAAAATACTTCACATTTATTCACTGCAGTTGTAATATTTATCATTGTATTTGGTTGGTAAACTCCATCAGGTCAAAACATCATCTATAAGGAAAAGTCAGTCCCCCTTCCCATGTGGAAGCATACTCACCTATCCACCCGCCCTCCTTTATTTGTTTTGACCAGATCCAATCGCAGCCAACAATTTTTCTCATCTATCGTATAAGTCATAGAATGTTGTGTCATTCATTCATCTATTAGGCATCCAAAATAAGCTGATGCGTCCGAAACGTATTCCTAACCACGTCCCTCACGTCCTCCGCCCCGTGCAGCGTCCTCAAAAACATCTCCAGCTTCAACAATTCCCGATCGTTCGGATCGTCGAACCAGCTCTCGATCGGCACCCCGTTGTCCACCTGATACCCGAAGGCATGCGGCGAATTGTCCACCAACACCGTCTTGCTCAGGTCCCTGCCCAATACGGTGAGGTCCTTGAGAAAGTTTCCCTCCACGGGAAGGCAGGAGTCGCGGAACATGCGGTGGTGAATGTACTTTCCGCGAGGATCGATTTTGTCCAGGAGCTTGTCCGCGTACACCTGCTGGGACGCCGTGAAAATGACCACCTCGAAGGTGCGGGAAACCGCCTCCAAAAACTCCACCAGGAAGGGCCGACAGCGAACGTGAACCCGGTATTCCGTCCCGTTGAACTCCACGGGGAAGACCATGTCGGCGTCGTCGATGGGCTCGACGGTGCAGTGCACCAGCGTCTCGTCGAGGTCCAGGACGAGGCAGACCGGCGGCACCGGCTGGCGCTCCGCGCTTTCCCTGGGAGGGAGGGCCTTGGGCCTGGAGGTCCAGCCCGGAGGAATGGCGTAGCGGTAGGGAGGCAGGCATTTGATGAAGAGGTAGGGGTTGAATTCCTCCTCCTCGTCGTCGTAGTCTTCCTCCGGGGCGCGTTCGTCGGCGGCGGCGGGAGCGGCGACGCGATGATCGTTGGTTTGGTATTCGTATTGCGCGTCCGGCGCGGGTGCGTTATCGTCGATTTCCCCCGGATGCGACGACGACGACGACGACGACGGGCGGGGTCGGTCGTAAGAGTCCGCCATGGTAACGTCCCCGTCTCCTCCGGCCGGCACCGCCGCAGCAGCAGCGGACTTTTCGCTCGCCGCCCGGCGCAAGGCCTCGTCGACCGCAATATCGTTCGACGACACGGCCCCGTCGTCGTTCGCCGCGTCGTCCGAATCCTCCGTACGAGTCAAGGAACCCAGTTCCTCCTCGAGATTTTTCGCCGGAGGCCGACCGATGCCGTTCCCCCCGTCGCGAGCGGCGGCGGCGGCGCCGTCGTCGTCGTTGGTCGCCCCCAACAGCACCCGCAGCACGGGCGAGAAAATGGCATCGACCTTGCGTCCCACCCACGAGGCCGAGGAGGACGGACTGTCCCCCCCGCCGCCGCCGTGAATGCCATCGGCGCGATCGTGGGATAGGTCTAATTCCATTGTTTCGGTCTGGACGGATAGTTTGGATTCGCAGGCGTTCACATCGTGTTCGGCGATTGGAACGTCATCGACGTTATCATTTTCGTGCACGTGATGTGAATCTCTCGGCACGGCCCGGACATTGTGCATGGGACTCAATAATGCCGAACCGCTCGATTCCCGACTTCCGCTTCCCCCTGCAATAGCGTCATTGGGAGTTTTCGGCGCGGCATTATTATTATTAGTAGCAGCATAGTCCGCGTACGATTTCTTGGTCTTCGGTCGCTTGGCGCTCGCGATGGGCGTGTTGAGGGAGGCGTAATTGTTGGACGGACCCGATGGACGCTGGGGCGTCATTGCTCCGGACGACGAGGACGTCTTTGCTTGTGGCGGCGGCGGGGATTTGGCATGGGTGACGGCGCTGCCGTTGGGTGGCGACATGGTGATGTAAGTAATGTATTCGTCCTGGCGTGTGGGTCTGTTGTGCCGTCGGGTAAGAGTGATGGTGCGTGGTTTGATGGTGTGATGGGATGGGATGCGAACAATGAAGAGAATGAATTATGATGTTGTGCCGGGCGGGGCCGTCGTTAGCTGTTGCGGTAAAACGGGATGGGACATGCAGTGCGCATTGGCAATTGTATTCGGCAATGCCGTTAGAATGTCGTTGCTGCTCGCTGTTGGAGGGCTGCATGCTGGAGGCTGCGTTGGTTTGCTCGGCGCCGTTAGCGGGGTATTTGGGGGGCTAGAACGAAGCGCAGACGGAATGAAGACACATGAATTAGCGATTATTATTCATTTGATTGCTCTTCACTTATTAGAGATACAACATAAAACATACTCCTAACTATGTTAATCATCGCCAACGACTTTGACTTTCAGAGAACTGCGCCCGCTAGCCCCCCAAAAACACCGTCATCATTGGCGCAGATTGCATTGGCGCCTGTTGCTTGCCACCAACTGCATGCCAATCGTCATTGCATTTTGCATTCACTCGTTGCTTGGTCGTTGCAAGAGATTGCAAGAGGTTGCTTGCAAGGTCGTTGGTCTGTTGGTCTTGCGTTGGTCTTGCGTTGGTGGTGCATTGAGCAACTTGTGGACAGAAAGACTTTGGAGTTTGGAGCTCTTTGCTTGGAGACATTGCACATGATGATGTCGCTGTCCCTCTCGACTCTCCTGCTATCCACGTGGCTGATATTGCTGGTGTGGTCTCCTACAGAAGCGTTCGCTCCGTCGCCCGGCGGGTTCATCGTGTCCACAACCAGAGGCGGGGGTTACAGTACATTGGCATTGAGAGCCCAGAGAGAAGGTAGGACACTCATTTTGCATGTGCAAATTGTAGAAAGAGCAATGCCGAATAGCATATTATAGTTTATCATCACATATCCAATCATGCATCATGTCTTTTTTCTTTTTACAGTCGATTTATGCATAATCGGAGCTGGCATATCGGGCCTCGCAGCCGCCATCGCCGCCGCCGAAAAGACAATACAACAATCCTCCAGTAGCAGTAGCGGATCGCCACCACCACCGCCACCACCACCCCCCTCCATACTCATCCTAGAGTCGGATTCCGCCGTCGGAGGCAGGGTGCGCAGCGACCGCACCGACGACGGATACACGCTCGACAGGGGCTTCGCGGTATTCGTCGAAGAGTATCCCCAATCGAAAAAGCTATTGGATTACGACGCCTTGGGATTGAAGCGATTCCTGCCGGGAGCGCGGGTGAAGCTGGCGGGGAGGGTCGGGCTGGCGTGCGTATCGGATCCGTCGAGACGGCCGAGGGATTTGTTCCGGGTCGTTGCGTCTCCCGTCGGAAGTCCGGCGGACAAGGCGCGTTTGCTGCCGTTATTCTACTCGGTCATGACGAAGGACGTCGACGAGCTATTCGCAATGGAGGAGACCGATACATTAAGTTGCTTGAGGGAGGAGTACAATTTCTCGGAGGAGTTTATATCGTGCTTCTTTGCGCCATTTCTGGAGGGGATTTATTTGGCGCCGTTGGAGGAGCAATCGTCGCGGATGTTTCATTTCGTGATGAAGATGTTTACGATTGGAGTTACTTCGTTGCCCGCGGGGGGTATGCAGGCAGCGGCCGATCAGCTTGGGGACAAAGCGAGCGAGCTCGGGGCTGAGATTCGGTTTGGATCGAGAGCTCTTTCGATAAACCATCAAGGTGGAAATGGATCATACTTGGTGGAGGTTGATTCAAAAGATCATGGCAAACAGACTGTGAGTGCAAAAAGTGTCATCATTGCAACAGACGTTCGAGTGTCGGAACATTTGTTGCAAGGCATGAATGGCATCGAACAAAGTACAAAACCTTCCACAGAGTTACCACAGCGGTCCGTAGGATGTGTCTACTACGCCTTTCGTTCGCCAGCTCCGCTGACAGATCCGATATTAGTTTTGAACGGAGAAGGAAGCCAACACCGGCGGAATACGAAAGACTATCCGATCAACAACGTCTGTTTTCCATCGGTAGTTCAAGAATCGTACGCCCCCGATGGCTACGAGCTGTGCAGCGTATCGGTATTAGAAAAGGCTTTTTCGGGACATGCTGGTGATAATGCCTCGCTCGATGCAGCGGTTCGAAACCAACTTTCGTCTTGGTTTCCTGACTATGCTGAAGATATCATGGATGAATCGAAATGGATCCAGAAGGGTGTATATGTTATTAATAATGCTCAGCCGGTTCATTATGGCAATGATGAATCGGCAAATGTCCATGGAGGACGTGCATGTACCAACTTTCGAGGAATGCCTCTACCGAGTGGTGTGTTTGTTTGTGGTGATCACATGGCAACCTCGACGTTCAATGGCGCTTTGGAAAGTGGTGTTAATGCTGGAGATGCTGCGGAGAGTTATTTAGCTGAATCATGTAATGCTGAATAAACTTGATTGTCAGCATAGATTAACCAATTATCAGAATTTCCGTAGCCTTGTCTCTTTGGTATGGCTGCATTGGAGTGGCCCCATTCGATTATTTGTTGGGCATGAGATTATTATCTATTCAAACTTGATTCCACTTCATCGTAGTAGCCCCCAGCCCTGCACATTGCACATTTCCATCAGCCCACCGTAGACTTGAGCAGCCACTCCACCGCTTCGTGAGATCTTAAACCAGCTATCGTGGAATCACCTGTGTGGGTGATTTGCCTTTCAAGTACCTGTAGCGTCAATGGTAGCTGCTCCGTCCCATTGGCGAACCCGAGCTTGTTGAATCGTCTCAGAAATCGCAATCCGTTCAATTTATCATGGTTGAACCAAGCCTGCTGAATGTCTTAAAAAACACAAGTAAGAGTCCCATAAAGTGATGAAGCAAGTTCTATAGCAATAATATGATTGGTAATATGATAAGTCAAATGATTGGTCAAATGATGATCATATTTTCTCATTTCTTCTAACTGGCTGTAGATGCACTGGGGCGATTGCTTCGTGGGATCTTGAACCAGAGAGCTCAAGCCTCACACCTTGGCAGGCCAGAAGAGATGAAACACAGTGAGTACCAGCCTGTGAGGCCTGAGCAGATGATTCGCCCTTCAAGTTCGTTCAGGGCAAACGGTATGTACTATCCTGCGTGAAGAGTGCCGTATAAACACAGTTGAAGTCAGTTTCAATGGCAAACAAACGATTGATGACTCTATGCTATGATTGTTTGAACAATGATTATCCTTTTAGGCTGCACATTCGACATCATTTCTTCAACCTGACTATGGATACACTGGCTGGAGTGACCCGTAGCCCTGTACGTTTCTATTCAACCACATGGTAGACTTAACAGCGGCCTTGCTATTTCATTTGACTGCTTCATGGGGTCGCAAGCCAAAGCAGATTCATAAAAAAAGTGGCCTGGATCCTGAGTAGGTATGTGTTTTACCCTTCAAGTTCCTTCAGAGCTGAGGGTACGTCAGGGGGGTACGTGCTATCTTGCCTGAAGAGTCCCAGATAAACAGATGAAGTCAGTCTCTGGTGAATCATGACAAGATTGTTTACAATATCAAAGACCACTGATCGTCACAAGATTGATGACCAAGCAATCATCAATCTCAAGTTCAATCACATCTGCTGACTCTCTTGCATGATCGAGTTCTCATAATTCAAAGAACTGAAATCCAACATTAAACAATGACATATTCTCAGTTCTCATTCTCAAGCTACAAAAACTGATGAGTACCTACCTGGTGGATAACACATGCAAGATGCATAATTCAATCGTACCTACCTACCTCACTTGTTCAATCTGTAAGAGAAATGATCTATTGAGCTGCTTTGTATTGCACATCAGAGAGGGTAGAGATACTTTGACACCAAGATTTTCACATGAATGAATACCAGCAAAGACTTCAATTGTTTATACATGTTCTAATAATTTACAACTAATCATCCAGCCGGCTACAATAATATTGACAGGAGTGTGGCGAAAGAGTACAGCAAGCCTGAATCATTGGACTGCATATCGTATCGAATTCTTGGGAGCATTACAGACATTTCGTGTAGACTTTATCCACTTTTCAACTGTTTCTGATAAGACCTGGCTGCCGCAGCCGCAGATGATTGTGGCGGGTATCACAAATGGATAGCATCCCTGCATGGCGGTGTCTACCCATAATTTGAGACTTTCATCAAGTTTTGCGAGTGCCTCTTCTTTAGTGCAGCCGTGTAAATCTAACTCAGCTGGACTGTATGCCTGTGATGAAAGCTGTGAATGCTTGGTAGTCTTGTACAAATTTTGCACTTCCCCAACCTGTACCGCATAGTACGGCTTTCCGGCCTTGCCGCCAACCCCAGAAGAGGGCAGCATCTGGAGATCTAACGGGCACACTTTGCTCTTCTTCTTCCTCTTGTTCGTCTTCTTCTTCTTTGGTGGCTGCCGTTCCAGATCGAGTGAAATCAGTCTTGTTCGGATCTCCTTCAGCCGAGGCTCTGCTTCCTCATGTAGCTTGGATAATAGCTTGGAATGTTGAGCCTTGTATTCCTCGAGAGTTGTTTTGACTGATACTTGGTGTTTGTTCTGCTTCTTCTTTTTTCCCTTTCCCTTTGAAGACTTTGAGGAGTTTTTACTTTTCTTCACCTTCTTTTGGGAATTGCTTGTGGGACTAGGGCTCTTTGGTCCTTGGGATGCACTTGTGTCATGAGCAACTATCACATCTTCATCGCGCATATTCATTTCATCTGGAGTCTTGTTACCAGCACTGCTCAAAAACAAAGTCTTGCCATTATATGAGAACCGTAAGGATCGGAGTGAAATTCCTCGCTTCTCGGCGTAATCATTGAATAGAGTCTTCAGGGTCGTGGAAGACCCGATATCGAAGCTATGCTGCTCGTTCTCGTTGATAGCATCGACTAAAATGAGCTGGATCTGCTCTCCATTAGAAGTCTTGGAAGTAGGCTTCTGATAAGTTTTGGGCGTAGAACTGCTCCAATCGTCTCCAATCTGACCCACATAGTTCATGACATTGTCTGGAGAGGAGATGTTCACAAAGCTTGCCATCATGTGTTGATATTCTTTGGGAAGGCCCTTTTGGAGATAAGTTTCCATGGTTGGAGGTGTTCTCACCGAGTAGAAACCTCGGCTGAACTGGGGTACCTTATAATCCTTGATGGGTGCATTCCAGTTTGGACCGCACATTTCAACTAACTCTTCAATGGGTAAGTTCTGTAAGAAGCAATTAAAAAAAACAATGAGATGAATGAGATCAGATCAGTACATGAGAACAGTATCACTTCATAGGTTCGCTGCACTGATACTTACATAGCATTGATGCAAAAACGAGCCGTTGAGCGTCAATGCCCTCGCCTCCGACATCCGTCCGAGCTTTAAATAATTCAGAGCAATAAACCATGATGCACCGCAGACACTGCCGGCAATACCACCCCTTGTGTATTCAACCACACCAGGTGAGGACCAAAATTTCGTCAGCCTATGAATGCTGAGAAAGTCGAGCGTTTCCAATATAAACTTCTTGGCCTGTGGCGGCATCGATTCCCAATGGCGATCGATGGCATCTTGCACGTTCTGGACGGCTTGGACATTGCTGCATTCCTTCTGTTTGTTGATGATGTTATTGTTTTGGTTTTGGTTGTTGGTCCGCATGCCGCGGTTTGCGTTGCCTCTGGCCATGTTGTTTGTTATTCTTTGTATTGATGTTTTGATGAAATTTGAAACTGTGTAAGTAGATGATGTCTTATACCAATGTCTACAATGAGAAATAATATGAGTTCAATCAAGGAATGTCTTGTGTGCCCAACTAGTAAGTGCGCCAACAGAAATTGTGGCCTGGAATGATGCAAATGCTTCTCTGCCGTGCGTAGCAGACGACCTTGTTGATCTTGACTTGCAATATTATGTGGTGCGGTTCTCAAGCTGGTGCTGTGCATTCTTGTTATCACGTGCAATGTGTAATGCTGTGCGCAATTTATTAGTTGATGCATACGTACAACAGCATACAACATAACATGCCGGCCATGCAATTGTTGTACGATGATACCATACAGTTATTTATTCAAAGCTACCACTAATAAGCCAACTACTACGATAGGAGTAACTCCTGATACACACAATTAGTAGATACATACAGGTAGGGTGTTAGTTAGCTAGCGATATATGGTATCTTGTAGGAGTATCGCATCTATCGTACTCTAGAGTACCTAGTAGATACCATACCATACCATAGCGCAGCGGGCGCGCGTAGCCACAACATCTTCAAGAAGTTCAGCCGACGTTACGCAGAATTTACAAAATAGCCGTCGCGCTATCTAGCTGTAGTGTGTTTTACCAGATCTCACGCACGCACTGCCTCTCGATGTCTTTTGTTGTTGACTTGGGGTATTGTACGTAGGAGTTCGTAGGTAGTGATTGAGAGATTCTACATACTATGCATAGATTCCGTTTCCCACAACATCCTCATGAAGCAATGGAAGTATCGTAAGTAAGGAAGCAGGTTTCAGGTGACTGAGAAAACGCAGAGTACGATATTATGTTGAATGAGATAATTAACGCATGCGATATTATGATAGCAGCCTTAGTCTTGATCTTGACTGAGTGACACCCTGACAGTATCTAGGCGAGGCATTGATTTAGTAGCTGAGATAACTGCAGTAACTTCTGGTCCCGTTTCGGCCTGCCGTATTCGTGTTGATAGAAAAAAGATAGCTAACCGGATTATTAAATAGGCAACAACTGGGCAGTAGAGAGTACCGTTCGGAAATAGATCTTCCTGGAAAAAGTTGTATTCAGATAAAATAGCCAAACTTGGAGAAGGGAGTCATCGAGAAATCGGATGAAACTGCTCTGATGGCATTGTTTCTCTAATAGTGGGTTCGAATCTATTGCCTTGGTTGATTTCCTCTACATAGAGACTTTCCCACATCATGTTGTTGTCAGGGCCCTACAATATTTTACCAAAACAATGTGCCTCAAGATTCGTCCTGGGACTAATTCGCATGATACTGAATAAAAAATAATGAACGAAGATAGATTCACCTAACCTATGATTGATGTCTTCTGTGAATCTAATAATCCATTGGGCGTCTTCCAAATGCTCTCGAAATATGTGTGCGTCTATCTCTATGTACATATATCAGACATGGCTTCTAGCCAAGTCTCAAGGGTATGATCAGACATGGCTA
>JALLAS010000323.1:0-14397 GCA_036939415.1 Detonula confervacea | reverse complement strand
GTAGGTACCTTGGAACACAAGGCAGCCATGTCTGTTGACGCGGCAGCGAGCTAGTTGTTTTGAATATATTTATAACAATATTCAAATCGGAAACAAATTATATCCGTATGTTTGTCCGTTCCCCGACGCGACCTAGTCGAGAAAGGAAATAAACATTTATGTCGTGCACTTCTATGATGGGAACCTATGGGAACCTAAGAATTGGAAGTGAAAATGGAGACCCCAATGAAGAAGTGATTACATATTTGTATGGGTTCCCTTGTTAATTATATATGTTAATATCTCCCGATCGGTAATCCCAAGGTATCTTGACAGATCCATTTTTAATTGAGATCGTGAACCCGAGCGGGGTTGTTGTTACCGCATCGGCGGTCGGCGGGCGCGCGCGCAGCGCTATTGTAGCTCAAAATAAAATCGTCGCTCCCGTCACAGAGCTTGTCCACTGTCCACCCCAAAGCCAAAACTTGCCCCAACTGCCCCAACGCCATGGACAATTACGATGAGCCTCGCCGGCCAATGGCTTTGGCCTAGGGACTGGGCGGGGAGCGACAACTTTCGAGGCGGGGGACGTGGTCATTGGCACATGTCATGCCTCCCGCTCCCAGCACGGTGGCTCTTGTGACTTGGGATTGGAAACATCATGGCTGCCACTTACAGCCATCTGCCATCCCATAACGGTGCAGTAAACCAGGCCTGTTTGTCTTTCCTCGGACGATAGCAATGCATATCACAGGTAATAACTGCACCGCTGCTGTTGGCAGATGGCGACATATGCGTTTTCCACCACCCTTTTTTTCCTGGAGACGCACCCCTCAACAACATACAGTGCCCATTATTTATGGTAAATCACTGATATTGTATGAGTTATGGTCGGAAGTAAATGGATGGCGAGAGACAATAATCCCTCTTCTTCAGAGGTATGGTAGTAGCTAGTATGATGTGGCAAATTGCAACAATCAAGTTGAGTTGTGGCTTGGCTCTACTTCAGCTTCATCTCAAACACTGTAAGTCATATCTTGTACAATATCGAAGTTCAAGCTGTATTGTAGCTATCGCAATATCGCCCAATTGATTTCTCTGATCAAATCATATTTTTGCCAACGCATGCAATCAGCTGACGGTCCAACTGATTGTGTCATCTCTATCGTCTTACATGATCCACGATATTGAATAATCTTGTAGCTTCTGCTGCAAGAAACTAGCTCAACTGTCTCCATCGGAAAGGTTCTTCAAACTTGACAGTGGAGCCTGTTCTTTCAGAAGCTAGCGAAGCCACAATACGCTGGTAAAAAAAGTACCAATGAAATATGATGCTTTTTCTGCCATCTCAGTCTACAAAACTTTCTTAGCAACAATCGATGTTACTGCCAATCATTGCAGCTTTGACCTTTCCCGACTCATTCCATCAGGCTGGTACAACCGGGCGTTGGCGTTTTGCATTGCTGCGCTGCGCATGCATGTCAAGTGAGTCAATATTTTCAATCTTCTTTGCTTAGAATGCATTCAGAAAGCCCTGATGAATCTACCATACTTCTCAGCTTGCGTTAAAGGTATTTTGAGCTGAACAGTCCATTCCTCTCGTGCAACTATGAGGTCCATTCCATTTTTAAATGATATACGAGTCATGGCACCGGGATCGAATTCTCTCAAAGAAGGTACAACAAATTTCACGGCTTTTGAGACAGAAGAGGCAGAGCCTGCATCTTTTAAAAAGCCGATAAGATTTTCAATTAGAGAGCATGGCTAGCAAAAAATTGAAAATAAAATTTCAAATTTCAAGCAAGCTTGCTGATCAAGAGTTTCAAATCGAGAAAACTTTGCCGACTTCTCCAAAGATGAAATCGATCTCAAAAGCTGTGAATTTTGTAGTAGACGCGTGGGTTGTTTTCACGACCATCAACGGCTTTACTGTTAGTGCGATACAAACCACCTCTCCTCTCGTGCAACTATCAGATCCATTGAGTTGTTGTTATGATGTGAGCTATGGCATTAGGATCAAATTCTCTCAAAAAAGAAAAAGGTATAAAGCGAAGGCTGTTTCCACGACCATCGTAGGGCCATACGAACCACCTCTCCTCTCGTGCAACTATCAGATCCAATGAGTTGTTGTTATGATGATGTGAGTTATGGCATTGGGATCAAATTCTCCCAAATGCGTAAAGTGAGGGTTGTTTTTATGACCATTGGCATTTTTGCTGTTAGGGCCATACGAACCACCTGTGTGTTTCATGGAGCAGTCGGCATTGGCTCAATTTGAGAGCTCAGTATCCTTTCAGAAGCAACCTCAACACATCAACCACAACCCACTTGGATCGACAACGGCTCACACTATGGAGCAATCTGATGTCATGATTTTAGACGAGTCGCAAATCAAACTTTGGTTCTATTTGAGTTGTTTGTCTCAATCTATAATACTAGCCTGACACCATTAGAAGCCATAACCACGTCTAACAACATTGAAGCGTCTTGGTTTGACATAGTATTTGCATACATACCATGTGCGCCATTGCTTCTATTTGGAACCCGTTCCTATTTCTAGTTGCTGGCACAGGCTGGCACCACCCTCGCCCCCAAACCTAGACATTCGTGGAGATGGAGGCAATGGGATGTTATGGAGGTCATCACCATGTCACCATGTCAGCAACTCTGCTACTGAAACAAATGCTCAGTATGGACAGTTTGTACATTTTCGAGCACCACACAGGATGTACAGCCAGCAGCCAGGCAGACTTGGAGAGGGCATTCTCTCAGATCACACAGTATTGCAATCGATTTCAGATAAAAACGGGCGTGCCTACAATTGTACAATACCTGCTTCGCTCGGCGGTGGGTGGTGGATGGTCGCCGGTCGCCGCACACTCTTGACATTAGCACCCACCAATCGGATATATTTGACATTAGTAGTAATTCCTACGTATCCGAAGCGGATACATCATTGTTGAGAAGATTCCATGAAACGAAATCGTAACGCAACATGATGAACCGAACATCATTCATGTCTATTCATGTGCTACACATAACAAATTCCAAGATCGAAGACTTCGTGCCACGACACTACAATCTCCATTCATTATTTGACACTACTTACTCGCTCTTATTGTACACACTCTCAAACACACTTCGCTCGGACGAACTACCGCAAATGAATTAGAGCTGGGAATTCTGGGGCCTCACAAAATCGATTTTGGGGCCGTTCGCCATTCGGTAATACAATACGGCGCGATGCCATTTCCCAAGCTGGTGGCCCTGATGCTGGCCTCATTTCAAGCGGAGGACAACCAAACCACAATGCAATACTTCTTCTCACATTCCATCGAAACATATTATCATCGCAGAGCATTATCGCCACGGTTTGTCTTTACTAGCACGGCACAGTTCCATTATTTGCATTGCAGGTTTATTTATTGTACAATACACCAGCGCTTCCAATGTTCTGGTAGTTTGATGGCGTTTCTATGATCAGATGCCCTGCAGATGCAGTTGCATGTACTTGTAACAAGAACAAGAAGTGTACTTGATCTTTGGTGACGGAGACACGCAAAGGATTCCCTCTGCTATATGTAATAAAACCTCGCTCATTAGAGGCAGGGTGGTGCGCAGCCTCTTCCATCCTGCAGGAGTACTGAATGGGGCATGGCTGGCATGCATGGCTCTGTGATCTGTTGTCTTATGTGCAGCGCGATGATGCTGTTGTTGATTGTAGAGCGGTACAGCGGTACCAACCAACGCGAATGAGTGACATGCAATCATTCACATGCACGCACGCACATGCACATGCATGATGCTAGGATGCTCTTGTAGACAAAGCAACACAAAGGACCCAGCACGAAAAAGGCAAAAGGGGCGGCCGCGGCCGGAGGATCGTCGCCCGAGAAGTTGAGAGGATGATTTTCAATGGAGAATCTCACCTCATGCAATGACTTTTCTACTTTTCAGATGGGACTTTTCGGAGTTTTTGACTATTTGTGCCCATCTTGGATATATTATTGTATTCACTGAATATTCTTAGTGTCCGTTCCGACGACAAAGGTCAGACATATATCCCACATCAACGAGGATTTCGACAAAGGCCTTCTTTGTGAGGCCATGGGACTTTATAACTTAGGAAGTCGCCTGCCCTTCGCCGTGGAGAAACAGAAAAGCCCAAAGCAATCATGAGAAGGACCCAAAAGGACCAACAGGTTTATGGCGGCTTCTCACAATTATGATTTTTCCTATTTTAGGTACAAAAACATAAGCCTCCCCAACACTATCTCTAATTACCCCCTATCAGCTATGTACCGGTTGGCTAAGGCCCGATCCAATTCGATCGTTATTTTCTCAGAAGATGTCGCTGAAGGCGAGCAACGGCCAAGCAATTTTTGAATCATTTTTAATGCTGTTTTACTAATGGACGTTTCACACATGTTAATCGCCATCTCTATTCTATTCATGTGCTTCACCTCTTTTGTTTTCAATTTTATTGTCGCGCCATCCGTACGTTCATGCCCACGATATCGGCTGGCAATGCTTTCATCTGCATCGCATCTGAGCGATCGTCGTCGTCAATGCTGCTCGGCGGGCTCGACCTGCTTCGTGTGCATCGCTGCTACTGCTAGACGCTGCTAAAGTAATCATGAAAGGTAAGCCTTTGTGTCCCTGTCTGTGCTTCGATCGGAAGATTATTCTATTCTATGGCAATGCTTTCATCTGGGTCGCGTGCTCTGGCGGAATACCGTCGATTCCGTGCTCCGGTTCTGCTGCATCAGTTCGTACGTGTGGATCGTCGCTGCTAAAGTAATCAGCAAAGGCATGCCCTCCGGTTTGATATTTTCGCCTCATGCACCGTTGAATGGCCGTCATTTTTTATTGCTTAATATCACTTCAATTCAATCGTGAGTTGTTGTTAGGGAAGGGAGCCGCGGGATCCTTTTGCCTGCACCGTGGATTTGCCGGCGTGGAGGATGGAATTTGAGCGCCGTTTTCGGTGTTTATTTTCTGTCATTACACATCATATGCGCCGTGAACGCTGCCGATGATAAGAGACCTTCCTTGACCATGACCATGATGTCCGATTTTGTCAGCGTGCCAACGGCCGTCCTCACCGATTCAATGTTGTTCTTTCACATCAATTCTCAACAGATTATTTGGCTCGTTGGTAGAATCAGTCAAACTTTCAATTGCCCTTACACAACGACGCCGTCCATTGCCATCAACCGCATCAATTCACCCTTCACATGCACCGTGGACGAGACACAAACTTCAACTTTCCATATGGGGACAATAACATAGATAATCGAAAGGTGAGAATGGACATCACATGAATGGTCTCAGTCATGAAAAGTCCACTGTGCCAACCTTTTGTCTCCCGTTGTCTCAACAGGAACAGGGTCAGTTTATTGACACAGGGCAGTCGTTGCTGAACGAGCCTCTGTCGAAGATGAGCAATGATGACGGTTCGGTCAGGTCCAAAAATACCAACGATGGCAAAACAAATATAAATCAGTTTCGCGAAGAGGGCGAATCAGACCAACCTCCCCAGGGACCGCAGCAGCCACAACAATTCTCGTTTCAACAGGGGCAACAGTTTGGGCAGCAGCAGCAGCAGCAGCAACAACAACAGCTGCCTTTTCAATACAACCAGCCACAGTTATCAATACAACAACAGCAACAGATTTTTCAACAGCAACAGCAACAGCAACAGCAACAACCTCAGTTGCCAAACAGGCCTAATATAAACCCTCAAACTCAGGGTCAATACTTCAACGCTCGTGCTACTTCTGGCAGCGAGCCATCCTCATTTCAATACCCCTCATTGTTTGCCGCATCTGGTTCGTCAGACTTTGGACGTGGCCTGGTACAGCAAGAGATGATGGCAGCTCAGCGTCTATCCGGAAATTCCGGAGGTTACGGCCAACAAAACACACAACAGACGCCTGGAGGTGGAGGGTATGGTCAGGCGGCTGGGATGGGTGGACAGGGAGCAGGGTACGGTATGGGTATGGGTCAAACTCCCATGACCGGTGGCTCGTTCAATTCTGGGGCACAGTCACAACCGACCCCTCTGACTGGTCAGGGCGGAGGATCAGGAGTCAGTAGCATTCTCAAGGCATCTCAATATGGCCAAGCTGGTATGATGGATTCGGCCAGTTCTGGTGGTGGGGGTATGGGTATGGGAGACAGCCTCCTCAGAGGCAATGAACCGTTACAGCCCACTCCGATGGTACGGCGAGGAGGGTCTTTGTCTCATGAACAGATTCAGCAGCAGATGCAGAGTATGCAAGCCTCACAAATGCAAGGCTTGGGTCAAAATACCCCAGGCATGAATTATGCTGGTATGATGAATCAACAGCAACAGATGCCGCAATCGGAAATGAAAGGCCAGTTTCCTTCTCAGCACCAACAGCAACAGCAACAGATGGGACAACATTCACAACAACAGCATTCAACTGGAAGAAAGAGAAAGTTAGAGCCAGTAGAAGAAGAGGATCCTTCCATGCTGCGATATGAGTCAAGGCCAGGATTGGATCAGAGTCCCATGGCGGATAATAGGGGAGCACTAGAACCAGAAGGGCAGTGCCACGAAGTTGTTGAAAAGAAGGGCATTGCTACAGGCCAGAGTATAGGAGCAACATCTGCCCCTATCAGGAGGTCTTCGTCCGGCCAGTTGCAAGATAGATCAGGTATGTAATATGTGATCATTATTTTTGTGATTTCCGTTGGCAGTTGAAGTTGTGGATCGTGGTGGATCATGTCTAGCTACATCGGCTGCCCTAATCGTGGAGGACGACCAAGCGGTATTCAACAGTCATGGGGCGAGAACAACAGTAGTGTTCTCATTTTTTTGCAATCATCATGCCATTTTCTTTTTCTCCGAGCAATGCTGATGGTCTGTTCTTGCTTCATGCACATGATATTTGCTAACCCCATTTCTTCTACAAATGATGCTCTCTCCTCTCAACTTTCGCCCTCCATTAGGGGGCGGTACATCTTCATCGTTAGGGCAACAGCAAGATCAAAATATAGGCGGTTCTTCCTCAGCGATTGGAGCGCAATCATCTGGTGATGGTGCACCCCTCCTCCAAGAATTTCCCTTCTACTTCGACGGTTTTGCTGCCTGGGTTTGTCGACACTGCCAGCACATCCCTCCCTACTACAGAGGCGGGAATTATGTTTGGCAATCCGCCACTCCACCCCCGAACCAGTATGTAGATTCGCACTTGAGATTTTGTCCCGGGTTGAACCCTGCGAACGTTCCAACCCAACAGCAAGTAGAGGAACGCCAACGAATGCAAGCTCATATGCCAGGACAGATGCAGGGTCAGATGCAAGGTCAGCAGCCCTTTGGGGGGATGCAAGCTGGGATGCAAATTAATCAGGATAATAGTGCTTTTCCATACCAGATGCAGCAGCAAATCCAGCAGGGTCAAAATCCTTTCATGATGCAGCAGCAACAACAAATGCAGCAATTGCAGCAGACGGCCTTGCAACAGCAGCAATCTGGAGGTGCAATGCAGCAGACTGTCTTGCAACAGCAGCAATCTGGAGGTGCAATGCAGCAGACAGGCTTACAACAGCATCAATCTGGAGGTTCATTGCAGCAGGCGGGCTTACAACACCAGCAATCTGGAGGAATCCCTCAAGATAAGTTACAGCCTATGAAAGGTCAAGATGCTCCCGACCCGCCTGCTATGACAAGTCCTCTAACAATACAGCAAAGTCTCAAACAAGATTCGCAAGGGGGCAAAACAACAGGCGATAAAACACCGGGCAGCAACGTCACCGCTCCATTAATTCAGCAATCCCAAGCTGTTGCTCAGCACCAAACGTCTCCCTGGAATGCTTATCCAGGAGCCAATGAACGGCAAATGTTTCAAAACCAGCCCCAATATCCATACCAACCATATCCTCAACAAATGATGCAACAGCAAGGCGTTGGGGCCGGTGGCCAATATCCACAACATATGCAACCTCAAGCGGTAGCTCTTGGTAGCGCAAATACCTTGCCATCACCTGCTGATAACCCTCCCGCCAAAAGACGGAAATCGACTGGATCCAAGATATCTCCCAAAGGTCGCCGAACTGATGATGTCACCTACAAGGCTGCCATAGATTTCCTGACCAAGAAAACTCTTGAAATAGCCAGACCTTTAGTTCAAAGCTCGGACGTGGGCCAATCCCTCATAGATCGGACTGATGCAGACCTCCTCACTGACTACTTTTTCTATATGATGCAGCAGCTCGTGGTGTGCCGCTTCTCTGAGAAGGATCGCAAGACTAGGGGAGGCAAGCGTGAGAACATTAACATCGGCTATGGAGGGTTGCAGTGCATTCATTGTATCGACGCCCCCTCAGCACGGAAGTTTTTTTGGAGCACTGTGGATCGATTGGCAAACAGCTTTGCCGAAATTCCAAGTCATGTGTTGAAATGTAAGCACTGTCCGGAGAATGTCAAGAATGCGTTGCTAGACCTGAAAGGAAGACATCCTGATCAGATGCAGATGCTACCTCGAGGATCGCAGAAGGTGTTTTTCCGTCGCATGTGGAGAAGGCTACATGATGGGGACAGCGATGCAGGAACACCTTTAAGAGATAGTCGGCCAAACTCTGCCATGAGCAATCGAGGAGTAGATCCACCACCGTCGGAGGTTAAAGTGCCATTGAAGTCTCCAAAGATTGCTGCACCTGCCGCAGCAGAATTCCTAGCCACATCCGCCCGCAAAGAATCCAAAAAACGCGAAGCCAAGGTGCCCAAGTCCCTAAAAGACACCAGCCCTGGCGGCACTGTCACCATCGCCCCCTCCTCAGGGCGTCAAGAAGAATCGCCTCCGTCGTCGCCTGAGACCGCGGTTCTCCTTGCCATTCCTGAGGATAAAGACTGGCTGTCTGACATGGACTGCTTCGTCCGCAACAACATTGAAGTGTTCAGCTCCAAGCAACGAGATGTGTTGCACGCTGCTGCTGATCGCAAGTATCCCATCAAGATCGGGCAGGTGGGCATCCGTTGCCTTCATTGCGCTGAAGCTGCGGGTGGGGCGAGGGGAGCGGCAGTTTCTTATCCCTATTCTATCAGTGGGATCTATGAGTCAGTTCGGGAATTTCAGAGGCTTCACTTGGACAACTGCCGAAACGTTCCGGACAATGTCAGAGAAGCTTCAGAAAAGATTGGTAGTGGTGCCGCAAGCCTCAGTTCGGTGCTGAGGAGGTATTACGTCCAGGCTGCCAGGGCCTTGGGACTTTATGATACTCGGGATGGAGGCATTCGTGCTGGTGGCAATCCCGTGCCCATGTCCACAGCCGGGTTTCAGACTCCAGCATCCAGCTTTAGGCCAACATCAGCTTCGCCAGCAGAGCCGATGGGCTCCATGGCCGAGGATCCGCCTGAGACGGGCAAGAAGCGAAAAGCTGGTAGTTCACCTTTTGCCGAAGAACAAGTGGAAGAAAGTGGCAGCCAGGAAGGAGAGCCAGATTCTAAGAGACGAAAATCCCTCAAGCCTGAGGATGCTCCTGGCAAAGCAGGGGTGTCGTTCAAGGAGCAGGGAGATGCTCCAGCCAGGGGCGAGGTTCCCGGCAAGGAAGATGCGCCGGGAGAAAAGGCGTCGGCCCCTGATGGCGTAAAGGAAGAACCACCAGGAGATTCACCAGCTACTCAAGGAATGCCGAGAGCTGCGTGAGAGGGCTGTCTGAGGTTCAAGGCTGACAAACGGCCAGGCCCCAGAACCAACATCAAGGACTGTATCCATGGTAACCGAGCCCTACCAAATAATTTATGTTATACTTATGTGGGCCTAGAACGAGGTTGTGAGCTATTGTGCAAGCCACGCTTCTTCTTTGCACCTAAGTCGTCATGTTGCTACCCCTCTCAGTGTCAGAGCTTCACACCAATTTTGTGCTGTATTGTATGCTGTACTTGCACAAAAGCTTATGTTACATGCCTGATTTTTTACAACAGATTTGCCTGAATAAAATAATGAATACTCTTGAAATTGTACTTTCTGTTCTACTATCTTCACATTCAGAAGTATTTACTGCCAATGCATTTACACGTCCTCTCATTGATTCTATAACCTTCCATAGTGTAAGTTTGTGCATAGATAATATCACTCACAGACAGCACTTTGTACAAGCCTAACAAAATCAGTGTTTTGCTGCTTAGCATTTTATTGGTCGTTGAACAGAAATCCCCTCTCTGAAACAAACTGTACCAAATAACGAAAGCTGTATTTGCATTTAATTGTTGCACTATTTCTATTTTACATTACTTCAATACTTGCAATCCCAGCATTGAAGGTCTTTCATGAATGGATCTTGAAACTACTCACTGTCATGGTGTTGTATTGTGCAATGCATGAGAAACATTGGCTTTTGTTTTCCATCATAATAATGTTGGGCAATTTCGATATCCACTGAATAAGTTGGCTATTGTAATGCACACAAACCTTGCACAAGTGTTGCCCACTACCTCTGAAGGCTTCCAATAGAAAAATTATACGTCCACAACGTCCAACATATTAGCGTTTTTATAATCATTGCGGACTGTTCTTTGACGAAGTATTTCTTGCATCCTTGATCATATCATTGAGCTCAACTGACATTTCAAACAATTGATGTTCTCCCTCATTCTTCACGTTGAAGCTGGCCGTCCTGGCATTTGCTGCTCGAATATGTTTCTGCAGACGGTTCATCAGAAAGATTGAAGTAAAAGTGAGCGACAGCGGATATTCAGTCTCTTTGGAAACATTGTTGACATACCTGTACGACCTTCATAACATCACGTTGCAATGCCTCCATATCCACTCCCTCCAATAAATGCGTCCCCCGCTGCGCTGCTAATATAACGCTGAGTCGCTCCTTTGCCACTGATCTGGAGGCCGAGGCGGCCGGGGCAGAAGATGACCCGCCGATGAGCTTTCCAATTTTATTTAGGAATGACATGATCGATGGCGATGGCGATGATGATAAGTAGCTGCCGATGGCGCAATTGTTTTTGATTAGACCTCCCTGGTTACCCTGCGCGCTGCTGAACCCGCACAGATGAAAGCGCTGTAGGCGATCCGACGGTAGGCAATTGTTTAGACAGGAAGCAGAGGGTGATGCAAGGCGATGATGCTATTTATGTACTACCTGTAGCGCGATAAGTGGCACGTCGAAAACGGCAACGCAACTTGACGCAACGGCAAAAAAAATAGCGTGCCCATGGCGAGTCACGTTTAAAGTCTTCCCTCGTGACCAAATGTAGGACTTAGGGACTTCCTGTTGCTTCTGCCCGGATCTGCCTTTTCACTTTTCACCTCTTTTCACACCCTTTCTGTCAGTGAATTGTATGTTTTTTTCTCAGGAGCTTTTCTTCCCGCCAAGAAAAAAATGCTCAACCAAAACATGCTGGGAACCCCACCCCCCTGAGATCGTCCTCCATCTCAGGTTTTTTTCAGAGCACTTCTTGGGAATATTTTGTATTTTCACCCGTCATTTGTCATCGTCATCCACAAGATATCAAGGTTTGCCGGTTGTCATACATAACAATGACAATGACAATGACAACCATCGTGCTATTTGCCTCCACAACTTTCACTGCCATTGCATCAGCAACCCAACCCATTCCCCAACATCATAGCAACGCCGTTGTAGTCGTGTCAGGTCGTGTCCATCGGTTGCACTACTAGTTATCTACAAAATTGTCGTCTATGTCTTCTTATACACAGCAACAGAGTGGGCGTGCGTCCGCTGTTAGCATTATCCAATGGAAAGCAACATAGGCACTTTTAAATAATATCAATATTATTATCCCCCCTATTGCCAATTAATTTGGGAAGTCGCTCCTGGCTCTACATCTACACAACAATTATAAAAATTAAAAACAGCTAATTACATATCTTTTGCATCATCACCTTTATTATCATTTTATTCTATCAATGAATATTGGTTGATTGTTCAAGGCCAAGAGACTAAGAATCACACGATCATGAATTTGTGTGTCGACGAACCACGGAGATTTGCGATTCTGACACGGGGCCAGATCCATGGTGAATGAGAGGGTGCAGTTTATCCGTACTCCAGATTTCGTCCCTCTTTTGGGACGAAATTTTATTTCCCCGGATTTTGCAAATCACAGAGATTTTTCGTTCCAAAAAAGGGATGAAATCGCCCTCAGCACGAACGCGACCCTTCATACCCACTAACATAATGCAAGCACACCATCACCATGCGCCAACAACCCATGGCGACCATATCAACAATTGTGTCCAACGTGGAAGTCCCATTCCACCTCAGCGTTGTTCAGAAGGTGGCTGGAGTTGGCGTTAAAATGGCTGTTTGAGAGTATTTTACATCAAAAAAACATCATCAAGCAGCCGCCGCTCTCGCAGGAGAGGATGCGAGACGCGCAAGGGACGGATTGTGTTGGATTGTGTTGTTGTGCATTGAACAAAGCCACATCATGCGTAGCTCCTACCTTTCCATTTGTGGCATATGTCCATGCGGTCTATGGCAACTTTAGAGTGTCTCACGTAGAT
Organism: Detonula confervacea; assembly: GCA_036939415.1. NCBI lineage: Eukaryota > Bacillariophyta > Thalassiosirophyceae > Thalassiosirales > Thalassiosiraceae > Detonula > Detonula confervacea. The sequence goes on along the minus strand of JALLAS010000323.1, from coordinate 1,906 downwards.
TATACGTAGGAATAGTACAATTTAATGTCAGTAATTTTCAAATTAATGTCAGTTAACGATTATGGCTTCGTCTTTCGTCATACGTCACTTGTGACTTCCCGATCATAACATGTGACCTGCGCGTGGTCAACACCGATAATGTACCTACCAGAAGTACCTAGATACCTTATCGTTCTTCGCCTCCGATTGGCCACCAACCCGCAATTGATCCATCGCCTTCATTCATTCACCTCCGCCCCACACCCGCCTCCTGGTCACGCACGGAGTGATCAACTGCTGAGCATTTTCAAATTGAAAGACCGCTCCGCCCGCCATTGCTTGCCGATGTTTCATTCATTCCACAACGGCGCGCGTGGCTGCTGCTACCCAGCTTCGTTCTCCATCACCGGCAGAGCAAGGCAGGCCGGCCGGCCGAGCGACACCATTGTTTCCAATTGCTTCTCCGACGGTACGGCGTGGGCCGCCGGTTCGCCTCGAAATCCACCAGGGCGATTATTAAATTCCTACGCTTGTTGAAATTTCAAATTAATTTGTTCTGTGATTTGTGACGTCGCTTTTGGTGCTACGTCATAGACGTCCGATTTTGAAAATCGATGGCTCTCAACTTCAAGGACAAATGCCACGAAATCGAAAGGTACAACGAGAAGGCATTGACTTAGCACAGTCAATACAAAGGCCACTACCAGCAATATTAGCTACAAAATCCCCTCTACTCACCTATTCAATGCTGTGGATGAAGACAAGCCAAAATGACTGATCTGTTCAAACCAAGCAAGGAGAGATTGGAGTTGCCACTCCTGATGATGATCCTAGCAGAAAAAATGATGGAAACATGTAGAGGGTGTCTAACAATTGACAGTTTCGTGTTAGTGATATGTGGTAAGTAGTAATGTACTCATATACCCAGGAATCCGTAAGTACAAAACGTCTTTTTATACTATCATAAAGACATGCGCTATATATTTAGTGCAAAGAATAACAAGGAATTTAGTGCAAGTCTTAGCGCAACAGCCATTGCACTGGATTTGCATAGTCCAGCTACTGGCTTAGTGCATAATGCGCTACCTAACATCAATCTGTGTACTGGGGAAAAGCGCGTGCTAAGAGGTGTCTGCGCTACTTAGTAGTCTATTCCTACGTGCAACGCGTAGAAAATTGGATGGTTCATCGCGATCATGAAGTGGCACACATCGAGAATGTTGTTCCGCTAAATATTGCTAAACTAATTGCGTGATGTCCTAGAGTACATAGGAATTCAATATAAAACACTTTGTGATCTTGAATGATCTATTCCAGACGAGCCGGGCACACGTCTCTGAGTTGTGGTTGCCGTCGATCAATGTCTGCCATATTTTCCTACGTGCCTAAATACTAATTTCTACGGAGATGACTTTGAACCATTAAATAATTTTAGAGCTTCATTGGAGGCTAGAATGAAGCCCCCTTCAGGTCAATCGGTGGGGCTGGGAGCTGGACTTAAGCTCATTATATAGTCTTCTTGGGACCTAATATCTTACCCGGGGGCTGAGAGTTGATTTTCAAGCCTTAATTAGCGTTGGGAGATGTCCGACATTTAATGGTTCAAAGTAATTAACAGGAATGGAGATAAGGTTCTGGGCGGGAAAGAAATAAAACCCCCGCCCAATGAGTACTAATTCCTACGTGCGGGACACGGCGATCAACGAGGTACACAACACACAACGTATCGTCGTACGTTGTGTGAGATCAAAACCTGTGCCTTGACTTTGTGTCAAGATTGCGACAACAGTGTTACTACCCAGATTCGAACAACACTCGTGAGTGATGCCGAAGCGGGGATTGTACTAGGGAGCACAGTCAGAGCTGTTGATTGGTAACCACTGTACCAATCCATTCACATGCTTCTGTGCTCTTCGATTTGTATTTT
>JALLAS010000322.1:0-14428 GCA_036939415.1 Detonula confervacea | reverse complement strand
CCGATGGCCTTTCGTTTTTTCTTTAATATGTATAATATTATCTCAATCGCCATCATTTGATCCTGTCAAACAGTGGGACCCAACGACGAAGACACCAAACTCATGCTCCAATCCATCGGCTTCGACTCCTTCGACTCCCTCGTCACGGCCACCGTGCCCGCCAACATCCTCAACGCCGAACCCCTCAATTTGCAACCCGCCCTGTCCGAATCCGAAGCCCTCACCGCCATCAAAAAGATGGCATCAAAGAACAAAGTGATGAAATCGTACATCGGCATGGGTTATTATGATACCATTGTGCCCAATGTCATTTTGAGGAACATGTTTGAAAATCCCGGATGGTATACGGCGTACACTCCGTATCAGGCGGAGATTGCCCAGGGCCGTCTGGAGATGTTGCTCAACTTTCAGACGTTGTGTAGTGACCTTACTGGACTTCCCATGAGTGTTTCCAGTTTGTTGGATGAGAGTACGGCTGCTGCCGAGGCTATGCAAATGTGCTTCAGCCTCAAGGGCAAGAAAGGCAAAAAGAACAAATTCTTTGTGAGTAGTGATGTGCACCCTCAGACTATTTCGTTGATTCAGACGAGGTCGGAGGTGATTGGCATTGAGTTGGTCATTGGTGATCATTCGAGTAGTCAGGTAGACAATGGAGAGTACTGCGGTGCCATCGTTCAATACCCCAACACTTATGGGTCTGTAGAGTCTCCTGGGGAATCTTATGCCGATTTCACATCTCGTGCACACGTGGGAGGAGCCATGGTAATTGCTGCAACGGATCTAATGGCTTTGGCCAAGCTCGCTCCTCCCTCTTCATGGGGTGCTGATATTGCCGTGGGATCCGCCCAGCGCTTCGGAGTTCCCATGGGTTTCGGTGGACCGCACGCGGGATTCCTTTCTACCTCTGATAAATATTCTCGCAAAATGCCAGCCAGGATTATCGGAGTGACTATTGACTCAGAGGGCAAGCCCTGTTTGAGGATGGCTATGCAGACACGCGAACAGCACATTCGTCGCGATAAGGCAACTTCCAACATTTGCACGGCGCAGGCTCTTTTGGCCAATATGGCGGCAAGTTATGCAGTTTACCATGGACCAGAGGGTTTGAAGGCGATTGCGGGCAGGATTCATGCTTTGGCGCGTGTGGCGCACAGGGAGTTGAGCAGTGCTGGATTTGAGCCTACCGAGGGGCCATTCTTTGATACCTTCACCGTGGATGTTTCAACTATGGGCATGACTAGTGAGCAGGTCCAGGCTGGTGCAGCTGCAGTGGGTGCCAATGTTCGTATTATTGATGATAAGACTGTTGGTATCTCCATGGGTGAGGGTATTACACGTGATGACGTTTCGGCCTTGCTCACGGGAGCCTTTGGTATCGAGAGCCCAGATGTCAGTGCTGACGTCTCCCTCATGGAACCAGATGCCTCTGTGGCTCGTACGACCGATATCTTGACACACCCCATCTTCCACCAGCACCACTCTGAGACACAAATGCTTCGTTATCTCAAAACTTTGGAGAATCGTGATTTGGCATTGAATCACTCCATGATTTCGTTGGGATCGTGTACCATGAAGCTCAACGCAACCAGTGAAATGATCCCCGTAACCTGGCCTGAATTTTGCAACATCCATCCATTCGCCCCACACGATCAGGTGACTGGATATCACGAGTTGATCGAGGATTTGAACAAGGACTTGGCGGAGATTACTGGCTTTGCTGCTGTCTCGGCCCAGCCCAACTCTGGAGCTACTGGAGAGTATGCAGGTCTTCTGACAATCAAAAAATATCTTGAGCACAAGGGAGAGGGACATCGTAACGTCTGTCTCATCCCCAAGAGTGCTCATGGAACCAACCCTGCCTCTGCTTCCATGGCTGGAATGAAGGTAGTTGTAGTTGACAATGATGATGAAGGAAACATTGATTTGGATGACTTGTCTGCCAAGGTTGAAAAGCATCGCGAGAATGTGGCGGCATTCATGGTTACCTATCCCAGTACATTTGGAGTGTTTGAGGAGAAGATTGTTGAGATTATTGATATGGTTCATGATGCCGGAGGACAGGTTTACATGGACGGGGCAAATATGAATGCCCAAGTGGGTTTGACTAGTCCAGGGGTAAGTTGTTGTCATTAGAGGTGCGGAAGACACCTTTTATTTGTTTCTTCCAATCCACATGTATGGCATAGTTGCTTTGCCTGAGCTTGTTTTCAACGTCTGTCGTGTCACTTATAACTGTTCCCTCATATTTTTTCCATTTTACACCATCTGTACTATCGAACAGCTCATTGGCGCTGATGTGTGTCACTTGAACCTCCACAAAACGTTCTGCATCCCTCATGGCGGAGGGGGGCCTGGAGTTGGATCTATTGGAGTAGCAGCACACCTTGCACCCTTCCTTCCTGGCCACGCAATTGATCCCGAGGCGGCTGGCAAGCTCTGCGGCTCCGATCTTTGTGTACCGAAGTCGGATGGAGCAGTAGCGGGAGCACCATTTGGTTCTGCCGCCATCCTTCCAATCTCTTGGATGTACATTAAGATGAACGGACATGAGGGTCTCAAAAAGAGTACGGAGATTGCCATTCTGAACGCTAACTACATGGCGGCGCGTCTTGATGGTGCCTATGATGTTTTGTTCCGTGGCAAGAATGGCCAGTGCGCACACGAATTCATTTTGGATCTACGACCCCTCAAAGCAGCAACAGGAATCACGGAGGAAGATGTAGCCAAACGTCTGCAAGATTACGGTTTCCACTCTCCCACCATGTCGTGGCCTGTAGCCGGTACCCTCATGGTGGAACCCACTGAATCAGAGGACCTTGCGGAGCTCGATCGATTCTGTGATGCCATGCTTGCCATTCGATCTGAAATTGATGATGTGGGCAGCGGCCGTATTACCATGGAAGACTCACCATTGCGCTATGCGCCTCATACGATGGACGATATACTGAGTGAAAAGTGGGACAGGAAGTATGCAAGGGATGTTGGAGCGTACCCTGCACCTTGGACGAGGGCCAACAAATTCTGGCCAACCTGTGGAAGGGTGGATAATGTATATGGCGACAGGAATTTGGTTTGTACATGCCCCCCTTTGAGTGCTTATGAAGACGATGAGGAGGATGTAAAGAAGGTTGCTTAAATGATGAAAGCAAGATGGAAGCCTCTGTTGCATTTTTTGTATAATAGCAAAGAGCAATAATTCAGTTAAATTGATACTATTGATTATCACGTGGCATCTTCTCTCACATTAATGTCTACTTAAAGACAGTTGGAATGTTATCAGCATTATTTATATTTAACGAATGCAGTCAGTCTTAACGTGATCTAAACAATATCATGAACAGTGATGAACTCCTCCCATTTAATGTGTTGATATCTTATCTACTTGTCATACCTTGTCTCTTCTGAGCAGAGTAACTCTTGGTTGTAAATTACCATGGATTCAAGTGATCACAAAAGAGCAATGCTTGAACCCCTTCCTTGAAAGATGTTCATATGCCAATCTAGTCATTCTGTGAAGAGGAAATCTTGGCAGCTTCACACTTTTCCAGCGCAAAGGTTTGATACTCCTTTGACTAGGTCTGATGCACGTTTCACCACGGCCTTTTCCATGTTTGAAGCATAAGGAACCGGCGCATCATCCATGCACAGCCTCACAATTGGAGCATCTAATAAATCAAAGAGCTCTTCACATACTCTGGAACTAATGGTAGCTCCAACTCCACCACTCTTTGTGCTCTCGTCAAGAATGGCAAGCTTGTTCGTCCGAGCCAGACTCTCGCTAATCGTATCCATGTCAAGCGGCTTCAGAGTTCGAAGTTCGATGAGGTCAATATCCAAACCCTTTTGCTTGAGCTCATCGATTGCTAGCCGAGCTTCCTTCACACCGTGAAGGTACGTGAGCACAGTGACTGCCTTGCCAGCCTCTACACTTTCACTTGATGCCTTGTGGATCAATGCAGCTTTGAGAGACATGCACTTTCCTAGATCAACAGTGCCCTTCGTTTCTTTCATCAGCTTGACCGGAAAGATCAAGAAGCATGGACCGTTATCCCGGATGCAAGACTTGGTAATTCCATAGGCTGCATCAGGCGTGGCGGCGGTCGCAATCTTCAATCCAGGAACTCCCATGATGTAGGCGTGGAAAGGCTGGCTGTGCTCCGCGCCAAGCGCCTGGTCAGGCGCTGTCCCACCAGCACCAAGGATGGTTATAGGAAGCTTGAATTGACCACCGCTCTGGAGGTAGGTATTTCCACAAGAAGCTATCTCAGCCATTCCATAGATGCCAAAATTCGTATTCATCAACTCGACGATTGGGCGGTACCCATTCATTGCTTCTCCAATAGCCTAGTTTCAGCAATGCAAAAGTATAACATATCGAGTGCAATTTCAATTGAAATGAGACTTTTCCCAACATGAACATGAATACAACATGGGCTGTAAGGATGAATTTGTTGGCGCAGCTTACCTTCCCAATGAAGTGGCCTTCATCAATGATTTCATCACTGGCACGCAAAGATCCATATGTTTGCTGCGTTAGTCCTGGAACTCCATAAGAAGAGCCCGCTTGCAAATCTTCTGCTTGCACTGTTGGAAAGAAATAAAGAACGATCAGTACAATGAAGAATGATACCATACTCCTGAGAAATCGAGCTTTCATCGCATAGCTCACTTTCACTTACTTGTTGTGGTGGGATCACGGAGCATCTCCTCATGGATGGCAAGATTGGCCGCTTCGGATATTGTAATATCTCCAGCTTGAGCCTTTTTGGTCAAAGCTGCAACATGAGCATTAATCGTCTCCAATTGCTCCGACGAAATGGTGCGCCTGTTCACAGTTTCGGCAAATGGAGGCGGTTGCATCTCATTATAGTCAGTATCAATGGGCGTCGGATATTCCAACTCTTTAGCAAGATTCATGGGTGGCTCTGGGCTGTCATCTGCAAAGCGGACTGCACTACGCACAATTTCCTTCACTTCCCTTTTTACTGCTTGGAGCTCGTCTTGCGTTAGCATACCATTTGCTGTGTATTTTGTCACAAATGCCTTGATTGGATCGTAATTGCTTCGTGCCCACACTTTCTCATCCTTCCGTCCTCTTTCGTGTTCAGGGTCAGCTGGTGAATGTCTAGCAATAATGGTCCAGGTAAGCAAAATTCATGAACAATTAGAAACAAGATACCACAACAAAGGAAACATTCCTTGAGGTATGTCGATATACTTACCCCATAAAGCGGTAAGCATGTATTTGCATCACAGCCGGGCCATGCCCATTGCGGATGTAATCCGAGACAGCCCTGCCAGCTTTGCAGACATTTGCAGCGTCAAGTCCATCGACAAGTATACCTGGTACTTGGAAATGCTCGCCCAATGTGTATGTCATCGTGTTCGTGGCAACGTCTTTCGTGAATGTGTTAATTGCCCGCCCGTTGTCAATGATAATGATTAGTAATGGAAGATTCTGTTTGGAGACTGCATTGAGTAACTCGGGAAATCTTCCATTTTTGGAGCCTCCATCTCCAACTAAAACTACAGCGATTCTATTGTCTCCATTACCTTTCATGCGAGGAGTCTTGATTCTGCTCTGGAACTCTTCCCATTCGTCGTCGTCGAAATCTTCTGAAGTATCGAATTTGATGACTTCATCACACCCGAATTCCTTTTCTACAAGGCCGAGTTCGCGATCTATGAGGATGCTCTTTGCGGCCCCTGCAGCGTATGGCAATTGTTCAGCGACCAGTGCCCAGCCACCCTGAAACCTGGTTTGCTTATCCTGACATTGTCATTGAAAATGCCAATGTGTCAGTTATCAAAAAGTCTCAACTGAAACTATGACTCATCACTTCATCAGTTCAGCTCAATTAACAACTTGAACTTACGTAGATATGCATCGAGCCTCCTGCACCTCGGCAAGTTCCATCATCCTTCATAAAAAGTTCTGCCATAACTGTGCACAACGGAGTAACATGACATTCGGATACTGTTAAGTTGTAGATCGACATAATGCATTTCAATACAAGTATGATATCTTAAGCCCACACTCACTTTTACCCGGGTCAACTCCTGAAGCCAAAGCATGACAATGCTCGCGGTAGTATGAATATTTCTTGTCAGTCTTCTTAAGGGCAGTACTGATCAAAGCTGGGATAGATTCCTGTCCATTGTCAAGATGCATGAAACCCCGAATCTTCCCTTGCATGTATTGTTGATTGCAGGCATTCTCAAACTTCAACAACGTATTCAATCGCCCACTACCAGTCCACGGGAAGGAGAAGGGTNTAACGAAACGCAAGAAATGGCACTGCATTTATAATGTTGAGTCTCACCTGCCTTGAAAGCTGCATAGACTTGTAAATGTCAAGGAGGGAATTCTTGCTTTCAATCTCAGCATCATAAGCCTCCAACTCTTGAGGCGTATACCCAAACTTGGAACTCAGCTGAAACTTGATACCGTCCCACGATGTGATGGTTGGATCAGGAGGTGGCCTCATAATGTTGGGTGGGACAGGTGGGACTGCTCTTATATTTCCATTGACAAGTGTTGCTCCTGGAAAGAGCACATTTGCTTCTTCAGTGGGTAGGAGAGTTGACGATCCGAACATTTCTTCTGAGTATGTTTCGTTGTTGGTAAGCCTTGGAAGTGTATCAGCCATGAAGAGTCTTGTCTCTCCAAGATGATGCAGAACTGCATCACTACTTCTGGAAGCCAACTCGGACTTGGGTGCAACGAACGCAGGATGACGACTGAGCTGAAATACGGAAGGAGTAGAAAAGCCTGTTGCCGATGGCATTAGCACCGCTGCTGGCCAAAGGAGCCTCATGGTTCAGGATGATCAGTAATATGTCTCCAGACGAAAAGTTAATTGTTTTCTGTTGTATTGGAATGTAGTATTTGTGAGAAGAAATCATCTCGAACCATGCAACAGCCACCCCACCATTTGGAACTGGGACATGCAAGCAGGAGAAGAAGGGTAAACTCTTCCCGTCGATGGAGTAGTAAGTGAAAGTGGTAGGAGAGGGTAGGAGTAGGATACATGAAAACATGTAAGGTGGGGTTCGCGTTGCATCACGGGTGAGAACAGTCCGAGGGTATCCACTGCTCAGATCTGCTCAGATGTTGGAATACAGAGATATACCGCAGGTACATAAAACAAGCCAATCGAATGAAATGACGATATGCATACCAGTTGATGGAGGGTCTCTTCAACCATGGTTGTGAGCATCTTCCACAATACAAATTCAAATAATACCCCCCCAAAAGATACCCAGACTGCACAATTGTGACTTTTGACCAATGATACCACGCGGTTTTCAACTCTCATCTGTTACTGCCTGCATGCTAGATATGTGTTGAAGATATCACTTCTTCTTCTCTACTTTGTGGAAAGAGAATTTGGCTCCACAGCGCATGCAGCATGCAGGTGGTTTCTTTTGTGCCATCTCCATCATTCCCTTCACACAACACATGGATGTGTGAATGCCAATGCACAGCCAATGCAAATACCTTGATACCAGACTTTGGAGTTATTCATTATTTGCTGTATTACAAAGGAACACATACACTATGATATCAATTCATCAAAAAGAAAAATCACTCAGTCATATAATATGATCAGCAGCTCTACCTTACACCAAACCTTGGCTTAAAACTTTACCCATATCACCTACAAACACATGCATGATATACATCCTATTATTTCTCTTTCGTCTATGCAAGCGTACAATCATTACACCATCCGACATGATTACACCGTTCCGTCTCCAAATCAATCCCCATGTGATCCAAAAAGTCCGGCATCGATCTTATATCACCAGGTCCGTAATGCTCAAAGTCCGTCAATACCACCTGATAATTCTTACTCTCCAACCAGTCCTTGTCGGAGCCCTTGTATCCCACCATGTACTTGATCCGTTGAATTGTAATGGTTTGCAACTTGGTATTGAATCCAGGACCGGGACGGCCGAAGACCCTCCCGGTATTCTCCCAGAATTTCGGCAATCCCATCCTTCCCGGCCGGTACTGATGCGCTATTAAATTCGTCCGAGGGGCATATATATTCCATCCGTGCGTCCACGCCCTTAACGACAACGCAATCTCCTCTCCCATGAAACACCACGGCAAATACGGATCGAACGGCACGTCCACCAAAAACTCGGCCCTTGCAAAGAAGAACCCGGCGGCGATGAACGCAATCTGCGACGGAGCCTCCTCCTCCCCGCGACACTGATTTCCCGTATTAATCCTCAATATCTTGTGCTCCACGTCGCTATTCGAAAAGGTGCACGTGCACAGCCTCGTGCCCTTGGATCCGCCCTTGTACGGAGGATCGCCCTCGCTGAATCCCGGGGGATAGGCGCTCAGCACCGCCTTGGGATAGCCCTTGGCCAACTTCACCTCGTCGGCGTACAGTCGATCCCACTCCGGGGCGAATCGCAAGTGCGCATCCGCCTGCAGGAAGTACGTCTCCCCTCCCCACAGCTTGCTGGCGAAGTACCTCGCCGTGGTGGGACCGTTGCTCTCCGTTTCGTTCACGTACAGCGCTCGGATCTGGCCGCTGTCGCAGTACTTGACGTAGTCCGGATCGTCGCAGAATTGCTCGATGCCGTTGACGTCCGGCTCGCGATCGCTGACCGCCGTGATGGGATTGCCGTGGGCGTCCTTTCCCTTGACCTCCACGCCGGTGCGGCAGGTGACGTCGATGCCGAAGCAATTCTGGACCACGGCGCCGACGAAGAGCTTGTCGGGATTTTTGGCATTCTTGAACGCCTGTCGCAGCGTTTCCCCGAGCAAATGATCGCGGTACGCCCCCAAGGACATGAAGATGCTCTCGTCCTCCCTGACGGGAAAGATCTCTCTGTCGCGGTAGGCATCCTCCAACGGGGCCAGGTATTTGGTGACCAATCCAAAGTACTTTTGTATGACCTCGTCGGGAGTTTCGGCGTGTTTGTTGTCAATGAGGAATTGGTGCAGTTTTTGCAAAAAGCGTTGGAGGATGGCGATGATGCCGGCCATGGTGGGTTTGTCGTGGGAAATGGTGTTGGTGATGATTCCTTCTCCGAACAGTTCCTCGGCCATGGCGTGCGGCGGCATGGGAGGGAATAGCGGGAAGAGATGGGGCGGTCCTCCTCCCTTGGTAACGGAAACGGCAACTCTCTTCTCATGCACATGCTCGCCACCATTCTCTTCTACCTCCTCTTCATCATGACCATGCTTCTCCCTCCTCGCCCGCTTCCCCTTCCTCCTCTCCATCTTCTCATTCCCCTTCTCGATCGCCTCCCGAAAATCCTTTTGAAGATCCGCCCTCTCCGGCATCTTCCCCTTCCCCATCACGGCCTTGGCCATCCCCCCGATCTGCGCCTCGCTCTCGCGCACCATGACGTCGAGCGGATTGCCCTCGGGCAATTGAAACGCCCGCTCCCACTTCTTGAGCTTGTTATCCAACCCCTCCTTCATGCGTCCCACGTGCTCCAACAGTTTGTTTTGGCGATGGCGCGCCCGGTCCTTTGGATCGAGCTGCATGCCGAAGCTGGCGTGGCCTTGCGCCACTTCTTCCAGGTAGATTGCATCGTCGACCCCTTTGGCGCCGCCGACGTTGTTATTTAGCAAGCCGTTCGTGCCCTCCTCTGCCTCGAGGCGGGACATTAGCATTATTAGGGCGAGGAGGAAGGCGGCGCCGGCTCCGGCGAGGAGGGCGACGATGATTTTGGCTCCGCCGTCATTGGCATTGGAATTGGACGACGATTGGCCGTTGGTGCGTTTTCGTCGGGATTTCGCCTTGGAGGAGGAGGAGGATGGGAAGTTGAATTCGCCATTGTTGCCTTTGGTGGCGCCGCCGTCGTCGGACATGGTAACGATGGTGCGTGCCCTAATGGGAGGAGCTGATTGATTGCTAGTGTGGTGCCGTCGTAGAAATTTGTAAGATGAAGGCCAATCTGTTCTTTCGGCTGTATTACGCCATTGTGCGTGATGTGAAAATTGACAAATGACTGACAATCTATCTGTGGATACTAAACGGTCAGAATACTAATTCCTACATTGTATCTACATAGGAACCGAAATATTGGTTGCGTGCCAAGCCCAATAATCTCTGCCATGAATCCCACTTTAGATACTGTTCTTGCACTAAAATAGTGTGAAGACAATCCAAGTTACGCTAGAAAGAAAGACTGTGATCGTGGCGTGATGCGTGATCGATTGTGATGGGAATGAATATTTAGTGCACGGATTGAAATTAATCCATGCACACAATCATTCACCTTTTTCACTCCACTGTCATCATTTTCAATTGCTCATTTCCGTGAAAAATTGTCGCCGTCTGCATTGGGAATGGACCAGACCGATCTCTTCCTCGATCGACTGACACCAAGCTAATCCAGTGATAGGAGAAAATTTCAGTGATAGAAAGGGCCTACCACTGCTCTATCGTTCAGCGGCACGGCCCCGGAACATCCTGGCATCTCTCGGTGTCGGTGGCACGTGGCATCTTGCACGTACTAGATAAAGTCATGCAAATTCCTCCCTTCATCGCACGGACCGAATTTCTCAGCGCAACAGCCATGGGCGGCTTGGCATCGGCCTTCCAATTCCTCTCATCGGGCAACAATAATGAAAACATTCCCAACCAACCTCCCAGCAAGCAAATCTATCACGAGCCTCCCCCGGGCGTTGCCGCCGACTACTCCGATAATCCAAGCGTATTCGGCCAAATCCTCAACGGCGACGTGCCCGGCAGGAGCTACGCGGAATCAACCGAACTATTAGCATTCGCGGATCGATCCCCGAAAGCGAAGCTGCACGCGCTGGTCGTACCCAAACGCCACGTCGAGGACGTATACTCCTTGACCCCCGACGATGCCGACCTCGTTCGAGACATGCATCGAATGGGATTGGAAATACTCCGACAGAATCTGCCCCGAGCGTTGGAAGAAAACGATTACATTTTCTGCTTTCACGTGCCCCCGTTCAACAGCGTGGATCACTTGCATCTTCACGTGTTGGCGCCGGCGTCGGAGATGAATCCCGTGTTTCGGAACGGAAAGTACGCTTGCGGGGCGAGATGGTGCGTTGGCGATTTGGAGGTGATCGATCGGTTGGAGCGGGGGGAGGCGGCCGTCCCGTACGAGTATCGTTCGGGCTATTTGGAGGCATTGCTTTGGAATTGATATTTTTCGATATCTTATACTGTTGCATATTATCATGCATGAGAATATTTTATTCGGGGATAAAAGGGGGGGGTAGATGGAGCATGCTCCGGGCGATCGATGGGTGCATCTGATGTGAACTTATCGTACCATGTATGGGGAATTGATGACACTTTTGATGAACCTACACATGAATCTGCAAATTCGTCCAGGAACAGTGAAATGAATGTTGAATATCATATACATCCGTTTAGGGAAAATAACATGAATGTTGAGTATGGGTGTGGACAATGGATTGGGCTGCGCGAGATGATGTAGATATGACATCAGATGAAATGGCTGGGGACTTATGGCCGTTATGTATTATTCCATTTCCATTTGAAGGACAATGGTGTGGAGTTGAATTCTATCCTATGTATGGTAGCCCAGTTGAAACTTGAAGGGAAGCGATGAACCTTAATGAACCTATTTCTGCACACATCCAGAGCCAGAGAGAATGAACAGGAAAAGGAAGAGTGGAAAGAGAAAGAGAACAGCACATTATTTTCAATATCATTGATCAAAAATGCAAACAAAACCAGATATTATGATCCTGGCATCATCCTTCCAGTTCCTTTCCAATAACTCGAACAATTATAATGCTCCTATCAAACTACCACCCAACAAATGCGTGTATCACGAGCCTCCTCCGGGCTCCGTTGCTGATTATTCCGACAATCCCACAGTCTACGCCAAATTTCTCAACGGTGAAGTGCCCATCAGGACCTACGCCGAAACAGCTGAGTTACTAGCAGTTGCAGATCCACATCCCAAAGCTCCGTTGCATGCTTTCGTCATGCCCAAACGATACATCAAGGACGTTTACTGCTTGACTCCTCATGACGTTGATCTCGTTCGGGACATACATGAAATGGCACTTGAAATTGTAGGGGAACGATTGCCCCAGGCGCTCGCGGATGAGGACTACATTCTCTGTTATCACATTCCGCCATTTGTCAGCGTGGGACATTTGCATCTGCACGTCTTTGCCCCGGCGTCAGAGATGAAGTTTGTGCACCGGTACATCAAATATGCCTGCGGTACAAGGTTGTGCATTGATGATTTGGAGTTGATTGAGCGTTTGGAGCGGGGTGAAACGGCTGTTCCGTACACCTATCGTCCCACTTATTTGGAAGCAATGATATGGTATTGGTTTCCATCTCTTAATAAACCATGATATCGTATGATAAAATGGTTGGTGAATAATGAGGTGAAGCAAAACGGGCTGCTGGATAGTGACCTGAAACTTGAAGGGTAACGATGGACCTGGGTAAACCTTCATGCAGCAAATTCAGTGAAACGAGAAGGCCGCTTTTCAATAAAACAATACCATTGCAACAGATAGCAATCATTCAAAATCAGAGAAGATGATCCTCGAACAATTGATGCTGAAAACATAACAAACAAAAACCAAAACACACCAAGGCTAAGTCAAAGAAGGCTATAACAAATACAGAACATCGGCAAGGATGAGTGTACAAGACGTGCCGCAGGAAACGATGCGATGTATCCTCGCATCCGCACACGGAGATGACATCGATTCACTCCTCAAAATGTGCCAGGACTACCCCAAGCCTACCAGGAAGAAAGGTGAGGTGTTGATCAAAGTCCATGCCTGTGCATTAGCCCCAGGCGATGTCCGCGTGCTTGCTGGCCACTGTGACTACTTTCAAGAACCTCCGAATGGCTTTCCGTACATTCCTGGAGGAGATTTAAGTGGCATAGTAGCTGAGGCCGATGACAAATCTCGTTTCAAGGCGGGTGATGCAGTCATGGCAATGTTTGAACTTCCTCGTCCTTTGAATGGTCTGGCTGAATTCATTTCTGTCGAAGAAAATTTGGTTGAGATGGCCCCAAAGAGTGTGCCTCTGGTTGAAGCATCAACTCTCCCTAGTAGTGCCATGATCGCAATGGTTGCAGCAAAGAGATATGTGAAGCCAGGTGATCGAGTGTTGGTCCTTGGAGGATGCGGAGGTGTAGGCACATTCTTTGTTCAACTTGCAAAGGCGCAGGGCGCAGCATATATTGCCGTAACGTCCACAACTGACAAAGAGTGGTTGACATCTACTTTGGGCATAAACAAGGTCGTTAATTATCAAGAGCATAATTGGTGGGAAGATGAAGTGCTCTTGTGGCGTGGCCCTTTTGACTTGATCGTTGATCTTGCCGTTGGGCTTGATGCCTGGGTAAAAGCAAGGCAAGCCAAATTACTCGATCGTCATGGCACCTTCCTCGCAATCACCATGGACAACCCGCTCGCTGAAGTCCATAGCTTTCGTCAAGCCTTCACAGCAGCGATGCCTGCTCTGTGGCGAATGCTCCGTACAAGGCTCTGGCTTCTGCCTTGTTCACCACGGTACATTTGGCTCAGTGATGGATTGGAAATCAGGCCTGGACGCCTGGAGGAAGTTGCAAAGCTTGTTGATGATGGAATGCATATTGCATTGGACCCATCTTCGCCTCTACCGTTTTCCGAAGAGGACGTGAAGCGTGGGTTTCATATTATGAAGAAAAGACATGCGCATGGAAAGGTTGTAGTGTCAATGGTATAAGAAGTTTGAACGATTGTGTGAGGTCTCCTCATTCCTTACCATCATTCTTCCCTTGTGGCTGTATTAATTGCCGAGAACCGCGCTTTGATTGGCGTTTCCAACTGACGCAACTAATTAAAACAAGAGCCAGTCCGAATAGCCAGTATTCAATACTCGATTGAAGAATGATATGCTGTGTACAAATCCACTTCAAACATGAAAGATCTGTGCCACCTCCGTCGGACGAATGGATAAACAATATCTCACTAGATTAGCCAACAAGCTTGGTGCGTCCAAGGGCAAATGAACCAAGTAAAAGCAGCAAAAGAGGAGTGTGTAGCCCCAATAAATTCGATGCCATACATAAGCAGCCGCCCTTTGCATTCCCATGCCAGATCAGATCTTTTCAGAGCAAATCAAATCTGTGCCTATGGTAGAAAATATGAAGTGATGTTCGATATAATATGATTGTAATTAGAATATTTGATATTCTGTTCATGGCACTCTACCATACCATAGCTGATTTCTCAGTACGAGGCGCTATGTGAAAACGAATAATTCGAGAATCCTGTTAGCCTAAACACCTTTGAATTGATGGAGAATTTAGATAAACAAGAATAATGGTTTGATCATAGAACAGCATACTATATCCATCATGTCAGCTGGCTCGGCAACCGAAGGAACATTACGAGTAGCTACCGTCTGAATCTGAAGCTGCA
>JALLAS010000321.1:0-14447 GCA_036939415.1 Detonula confervacea | reverse complement strand
AGGTGAATTAAAATAATATTATTAAATATTGAATTAATATTGATATATCATTATTTTTGTACAGTAGAAGCACTCCGCGTCTGCGCCTACACCTAATGGTGTATTCTGTGGTTGATTGTTGTGTGGAACATAGATGATAAAATGGTATCTCTGGCGGCCGCATCGTCAAAAAATCCAAAAAGAGCTGCTGGGGGGGCAACATCTTCCTCCTTCAATTTCCACCCCACCACTGTTGCACCACGCGCACCCCCCTACGGACTGCCTATTGTGGCAGTCCCAACAGTTGGATTCTGGTTGATTGTTGTTTGTAAGCTAAACTTAGGGTTGACCTTGGCAATGTCGGTGGCGAAATACCAACAATAGCTGCCGGGGGGGCGGTCCCTCTCTCGGGGGGTAGTCATTCCATGGCCTCCAAACCGCCCGCACCTCCCTACAGACTGTTTATTGTTGCATTTGTCATGTTCCGATTCTGGTTGATTGTTGTTTGAACCCGCCAATAGCATTGGCGACGGGGGAGTTGGTGACATATTTTGTTCAAAAATGGTGATTATGGGTGTGACATTGCCCTTTCAAAGCAAATCGGGAGATGGCGTGTGAGCCTGATTTGATGTGTTTGGTGTTGATGGCGGTTGCCGTGGATCCGGGCGAAGTGTAGGCAATGAGCTTCACGATGAAGCATTTTTACTTGAATGCGGAAGGATTATTTTTGCCGGTTTTTGGCGCTGCTCCGTCTGCTATTTTGCGACAGCGGATGCGCATTGGAGATGTCGCCTAAGTTGAAGGAGGCGCGTTGAGTTGAATGAGGACGACGATCGGCCGCAGGGATGGGGAGGCATTGATGTCATCTTGGATGGAGACGACCATTGATGTTGAGGTGGGAGAGGGTAGTTGAGCGAGCGGAATGAAAGTAATGGTCGGCAAAGACGTGCGCGCTCTGGCCATGTCGAGAAGACACATGAGTCAGTTGTATCTTTGGGCACAAAAAAATATTGGATACAAAATATAGTTGTAATTCGTCGAAAATAACGCAAAAATATCCACCCGAACAGCTTTTTTGTGTGTTTGTGTAATATTTATCTAACTTTAGTAGTTCGCGTTATATCAAGAAAATAAGTTAGGCGCACGTACGAGCTACGTAGAAAATCTCTCATGTGGGTCAAAATGCTTGACTTGGGATGAAAACCCATCATGTGGCGTCATCAAGGCATCATATGAAACATGTCAATCAATTGATTGGTAGACACAATGAGCTCCTCAAACAACAGTATGGTTTCGTAGCAGACAAATGACTGCCCCTATGGGAGTACATCAAACAGCGGATCGGGGATATGGACGTGGAAGAATGGTGTGCCAAGCCTCTCAACGTGACATGTCATAATCTCCTACAGACTATAATGCCATCAGGCACAATCAATCTGTTGGGAGTGGAGCTAAACTTTTGCATTAAAGATACGTCAACATCAGAAACAACGGAAAAGATACTTGAGAGATTGGGAGATGACGTGCAACAAATCTGCGTGCTATGAGATGTGGAGAATGATGAGGATAGTTACATCCTCTCCCTCTAAATTAAATGGGAGTACACATTTGACCCAGCACCTGTCCTAATTGAAAAAGCTTTAAAAGATTTCGAAAAAGCGGTTTTAAAGAAACAACAAGAACTCCGACACCGCAGGAGTAAGCGAAGAAGAAATATGTCCCAAGGAAGTTGGACCATCATCCAAGACTTCCACAATAACGATGAGTACATCATTGTTGCAGGCAACAAAAACCTTGGTCCTTGCATCATCTTCCGAGTTGAATACATCGAACGAGGCTGCAAAGAGCATATTGGCAACAAGCAGCATTACCAAAATCTCACCAAAGAAGGAGCCTTCAACCGCAAATGCGGCCTATAGTCACAGCTATGCAACTTCATCTCCAGGTTTGGTCCTAGAGATAGAGCTGAACACCAAGAGCCACATACATATCCCTAGTAAAATGAACCCTTCTAAATTGGAAGGGCCCAAATTCGCTAAAACAACCATATTAGCAAAAAGAACAGCCAAAAGAACAGCTGCCTTCTGTGATACCTCTATGTGGTAGGAACAGGTATGAAAATCCAGGCTACGTAGAACACGTGATTAACGAGCGAGCCAAGCGTGCGCGCATTCAGTTTTGTATTGCGAGATAGGCCGTCGCCTGGAAATTTTGTGTCACGTCCCATACCGTGTGAAGCTCAGAAAAAGGAATGACAGCAGTTGGATCCAAAATCTTTAAGGCCTCACAGACACTGCGGACGGAGAAGATACTATGGACATATAACATTGTTTTCTACGCGAGATAATGTACCCTTCCAAATTGGAAAGGTTGCTGTTCATGTAGCCCTTGTACCAAGGCATACGTCGACCCTTCCAAATTGGAAGGGTCAAGGTTTTACGAGAGAGATGTATGCATCAGTAAAGCAGAAGATACCTTCATCAGACGTGCAGTAAAAAATCACTCTGACAAATTGGCAAAATTCAGGATGACTGCAAAAGTACACAAAAACCCGTGGAAGATGTGTCCTATTGTCTGCTGAACTGGTACGATGATGAATGATTGAAGTAAGTGGCTAGACTACTGGCTCCAAAAATTGAAACCACACGTGCCAAAATATGTAAATGACAGCCAACAAGTCTTGAATATAACCAAGTCTCCACGCCTCCCAGCAAATGCAAAACTCTTCACCGCAGATGCTGCCTCAATGTACAACAACATCGACACAGAACAAGCAGAGTCAGCAGCTGGTGGCTAAAAACCTCGACAAAAAGGGCAACCTACCAGCCAACTTCCCTCTCGAGGCAGTCATCCATGTCATGAAAATAATCATGAGAAACAACATTTTTGAATTGGGAGACATGTATCTTTTGCAACTTCTCAGTACTGTAATGAGTACCTTGTCAGCTGCCATGTGGGAAACTTTATACTACGCCTTTCACAAGGTTTATAAACTCATCCCGCTACACGGCCCCGCTACACGGCCGCCACCTACTCTGACTATGTGATGCGAGCCATGCTGCATCAGACGCCTGTCAAAGAAGCATCCATTATAATGGGGGAGTACGAAGAGGGATTGAATCCCTAGTTGCTCCCCCTAATTTCTCTCAACCTATTTCCCAATGCCTTCGACATCTACTTGGTCATTGAGTTTCTTTTGCTAAAATGAACTTTACCCGCCAATAGGGCCACCTAAAGTATGATTTTGCCCCCCAAAAATATCCGTCGTGTCATTTTTACCATCATAGAGGAAGTATTCATGTGCTTCACCCACACGCGCACACCTCCTCTTTCCATTTCTTGTTTTTTGAACTAAAAAGAACCGGCCTGCAATTTAACTTGCTGCAGAAATCAAAGAGAGGCCCTGGCTGCCTCTTTTGCTTTTGTTCTTTGACACATAAATTGACCAGAAGAAGACCTACGAAATCAGCATCATCAGCTGATTGTGTACTAATAGCAATTAACTTAATTGGTTTTTTATTTGATAATATTTTATTACTACAACAATGTCTTTGCACTTGTTGATGCTTTGCCCCGACTGGGTTGTTGTATACCACGGCCAGAGGTGCTGCTCGATTTGGATACGAATGTGCTTGATGCATTGTCCTTTTTAGGGTTTGGATGTGATTTTTTATGCTACATGTTATGATCAAGCAATGGTTATTGCTCAAGGCATTGTGCAAGCCATCTCGATTGTACATGGTATTGATCAAGTTGCTATTTCTCAAGCTATTTCTCAAGCTGATGTTGCTCATAGGCAAGAAGCTATTGCCCAAGCATTACTCAATACATCACTATTGCTCGATCTACTATTGCTTGAGCAGCTATTGCCCAAGCTGAGATTGTCCAAGCTATTGATCAAGCTGTTACTGCTCAAGCTGATGCCGGATTGCCCGAGCTGTGATTGCTTGGGCTACTGTTGCACACAAGCTCAATTGTCCAAGCTGTTATCCAAGCCCTTGTCAAAGCTGTTAACCAATGATACAGACATTGCCCAAGCCATCACTAGGGTTCAAGCTGCCATGGCTCAAGCAGATATTGCCCAAGCCCTGATTGCTCAAGTTATTTCTTGAGCTATGATTGCCCAAGCTCTTGCTCAGGTGTTACAGTTAAAGCTGGTGGTACTTACGAGCGCTATTGCCCCATTGCTACCGTGATTGCTCAAGCTATTGATCAAGCTACTATTGCTCACAAGAAAGATGCTATTGCCCAAGCCTTTCTCAAGACATTGATATTGCCCAATCTGCTATTGCATGAGTGGCTATTGCCCAAGTTATTGATCCTGCTGTTACTGCTCAAGATGATGCTGGATTGCCAAGCTGTGGTTGCTCAGGCTGCTCTTGTACACAAGCACAATTGCCCAAACCGTTTCCCAAGCTGTGTCCAATATGATGTCCAAGCTGTTGTCCAAGCTATTGCCCAAGCTGTTGTCCAAGCTGTTTTCCAAGGTTCAAGCTATCACCCACTGATACAGGCATTGCAAAATCCATCGTCATTGCTTAAGCTGCCATGGCTCGAGCAGCTATCACCCAAGCTCTGATTGCTCAAGGTCCGATTGCCCAAGCTCTTGCTTATGCGTTACTGTTAAAGCTGATGTTGCTTATGATCGATATTGCTCCATTGCTATTGCTCAAGGCATTGCTCAAGCCGCTAGTGCCCAAGCTGTGATGGTCCAAGCTATTACTGCTCAAGCTATTACTACTCAAGCTGCTGTGGCCCACAATCGATATTGCCCAAGCCCTGGATGTTGTTCAAGTCATTGCTCAATCAGCTATTGCTCAAGATATTATTTCTCAAGCTATTACCCAAGCTTTGATTGCCCAAGCTATTGTGCTAGCTACTGTTGCTTATGTCCGTAATTGCACAAGCTGTTGCCCAAGATGTTACCCAAGCCTTTGCTATTGCTCAAGGCATTGCCCAAGCCGTTGTTGGTGCTCAAGCTATTGTTTAAGCTGCTAGTGTCCAAGCTGTGATTGCTCTGGCTACTACCCAAGCTGATATTGTCCAAATTGTTGACCGCGTCATTGCTAGTACTCAAGCTGATATGACGCAAGCTCTGGTTGTTCAAACTCTGGTTGTTCAACCCCTGATTATTCAAGTTCACGCTATTGCTCAAGCTCTGATTGCCTAAGCTTTTGCTGAGGCTGGTACTGCTCAAGCTAGCTGTTGCTTACACGCGCTATTGCCCAGGCTGCGGCCCAAGACATCGCTATTGCTCAAGGCATTACCCAAGCCATTGAGTGCTCATCCTGCTAGTGTTCAAGCTATTGCTCAAGTCATTCTTACTGCACAAGCTGTTGTTGTACACAAACTGCTATCGCTGAAACCTGATCAAGCCATTGCTATTGCTCAAGCTATCGTCCAGCATATTCATGTGTAGTGAGGGTCCGGGGGCGGTGTGTGACACATATTAGATTTAATGTGACTCTTGGTGTGAATTTGAAAGTGCTGACGAGCTCATTTCAGCTCTCACTTTGACTGTGGGCATAAAATTATCTTTGGGGACTATCTTGAACTCAGAGCATGGATGTTTGGGGTGCTGACACTGTCTTGAAGTCCTCCTCATCTTCAGACTAGGATAGTGAGTACTCTGAAGCCCCTCTCAGCTTCAGAATGTGTGTTAGTTTGTTGGAGATGATGATATTTGCCCCGAAGTTCCTATCAGCTTCAGAGTATGATAGTATGTGGTGATGAGATTATCTTTGGAGTCACTCAAATCCAAATTAGGTCAAACCTTCGATGCGCTGGTGCAGCCTTCAGTTGCTCCTTCAGATAAGCTGTTTGCACAGCTAGCTGGTGCTCCCTAGCCAACCAACTAGAGTAGCTCAATCTTTCAGGGGACCGGGGGAGCCTTCAGTCACGCCATCATATGGGCTCTATGCGTAGCTGTCTGATGCTATGCCAACGAAGCTGTGGTAGCCAACCAACTAGGTGGGGCTCCTACACATGAGTCTCCAAGCTACCATAATATGATGCTCCTACAGTTGATCCCTACAAGCAAACATCTCTTTGGACTCTTGGCAGATCCTCTCTGCCTTTTCGAGCATGTGGGTTTAGGGAGACGGCACTAGTCCGCATGAGCTGGAGGGTAGGCCTAGCAGCTTGGGATGGGAATTGCGTTTGAGCTTTTTCTGCATGAAGGCTGAAGGTTCCGGTTGGAAGCTTGCAAACTTATTGCTCAGCAATGATGAACTTGGGGGTGGCAGCAGCAGCGTTAGTATATTCCAACTCGTGATCTGCTTGCTCTCACCTTGTGTTCTTATGCTTTTTCGAGCCAGTTGCTTTTCTACCAGCAATATTTACCAGGCAGGGACGAAAGATATGTTCCGGGGGAGGTGGGGGTGCATGGAGGGGTTTGCATGAATGATTTCTCATTGGCATTCGGAGATGCATCCATTGTTTTTATTTATTCATTGGTCTGAGATCCTCCCTGGCCCCAGTGTTTGGTAGCAGACATCACTCAGAGTGGCTCCTTCACGGAGATTCACGTTTACTCAATGTACGTCAGGTGCTGAAGATCTCGCTTATTGGAGAGCATTTGCAATGGGTTATTCGTATTTACGACATCTTTGACATGTGATTGAAGAAGGTCATGACCCCCTACGAAATAAGTAGTGGATAATTAGGTAGTGTAAATGATGCCAAGAAAGAGAAAGAAAATTGGAGCCACCAGATGATGACTACGATACGATCTAACCGCGCATGATGCAGCATATGAATGAACTTGCATCATAGATCTAAATCGATCTATTTTAGATACTCATCCACATTGTTGCAGATGATGCCCATGGCACAATATTTACAGTCTTTCGTAATTCATGTTAGTCAATGTTTTCTGATCATACTTAATCCATCTCTCAAGTTCATCATCAGCACTTCTACTCGTTCATCCTTCACAACAGCTTTGTTAAATCTATGCATCTTGTTAGCCAACTTGCGAGCCCGTCGATTCTTCTTCAGCAATGCCTTGTCCTCATTCTCCTCATCACTGGAGTCATACCCATTGCTGCTAGCATCGAGCACGAGGCCCTTCCACAACACATTATCGACAATGATTAAACCGCCTTTCTTCAAAACGCAATCATTGCTGACCAGGGCATCCACATACTCCATCATGCGAGTTTTGTCAGCATCAACAAATACAATGTCAAATGCTAAATGCGGAGGGTTATCCGATGCCATTTGCTCTACTGCTGCAAGAGCATCATTCACTTGGAGCAATTCACACCCTGCCGTACCATCGTATGTAAAAGATATGGAATCCCCATCAAAATCTTTCACTGGAAAGGCAATAGAATGCCACAAGAATGATTAACTCACATGAAAATGATTTGAACATTTACAAAATCAGCAGGAGTCATGGATTAAGGCCAATGGGCCAACATTTCAAACAACTTACGCTCTGAACCATCAAGGCGGAACTTAGATGCCTCCTGCCCCCCATCAACCCCAATACCAAAGTCTGCCATCACCTTCAAGTGCGCAGACGCAACACCCAATGCCCTCCTATCACGCTCCAAAGACAAAACGAATGGACCACCACTCTCACGACTGCCAATGCTGCTGGTTCCTAAACATTTGCCCGCCGCAGCAGCACCTCTCAGGAAGCAAGCCGTGGCATACCCCGTGAACGTTCCGATCTCAAGAATTCGCCCTTCGCGAGACATGGATGCCAACGTAGTAAGAAGGCTGCCCTGCGTCGATCCCGAGACCATGTGAGCGCCGCTCGGAAGGAACTTGCGCGTATTCGCTTCTATTTCGCGCAGGAGCGGCGCAGGGTCGGTAGAGTGCGCAGAGCTATAGTCATCCAAAGATTCGTAGATGATGGCCTCTTCCTCGACCTCTTCCTTCTTTTCCTCCTCTATCATGGGATCAAGCAAGGTTGGGCGAACTTCACTAATAACTCGCTTCTTGCAAGCCTCCGAGCACGTGCCGTGGAACGCCTCGCTGCAGTGCTCACATTGCACCATCCTCCGGTGGCAATTCCCATTCTCGCAGTTCGTCATGAGATGCGTCTTGGCGCCACAAGTGTAACACGATCCCAACTGATCATCCGTAATCCTTCTGCCCATCCGGCCGTCGAATACGTAATTCACTCCTTTGAACATGGGCTCTTCGGACGGCGCTTCCTCGTTTAGGGTGCGATCGTATGCAACGACTCCGCCGGCGAGGCGAGCGACGTTCGTGAACTCCAGCTCTTGCGTCAAGTATGCATTGACTTTGACGCATCGGATACCACCCTGGTGGATATATAAGTTAAGGAAAGGTTGTAAGTACATGCATACAGGAACAGCAACCATAGATCAATTGGCTACTGTTTGGTAAAAGGCATTGAGAATGAGAACTCACCGTGCAATAAGTCATGATGGGAGCATCCTTCGGCGTATCCTTCAACCTCTCCTTCAGCACATCCCAAGACTCGCGAAAGTTCTCCGTATCCAAAGGCTCCGCCAATTCGAACTTTCCAACTTGGGTTTCGTAGTTGTTCCTGCAATCGAAAACGATCGGCAGTGGTTTAGCAGACCCATCACCTTCAATGCCTCCTTCCTCGGACGATTTTTCTCGTGCCTCCCTAGCTTCTTTGAGCTTTTGATGCCATTCCATCGGAGGCATGTCGTACCCCGCACTCTGCCAATCCAACGCCTCCTCAAAGCCATCCGCCACAATCTGAGAACGTACGCGAATGTGCATGTTCTTGAACGCGGGATCGTCCCGAAACTTCTCCATATCCACGGGCACCGGATCGATATTAATTCCGTTCTCCATGTACGGACCCAATATATGAGATAATTCGCCTCCCTTTTCGGGCGACAAGGTGCAGCAGCTCAGAAAGTTGGATAATACGTTGGTGGGCACGGCCATTTGGGCGTTCACCCCCTCCTTGGCCACGTAGATCCTTCCCAATGCACGGAACGGGCGCCACAGTCGTTTCAATTGGTCGGCGGTGGCTTCGGCATTTTCGATGCCCTCGCCGGGAGGGAAGGCGTAGAAGGACAGCATGGTCATGGTTGGGCTGGAGTGCGGATCGGGCATTTGTTCGAGGTACGGAGGCGGGGGCGGCGGCAGCGGTGCATTAGGGTCTTTGGTAACGTGTAGAACGATGGTGGGCCTTTTCAATGACGATGTTTCGTTAAGCGCACGATGATGTAGGAAGAAGTCCTCCGCTTCGGCAAATGCCTTTTGCACATCTTCGTCCGAGTTAAGTGCCCATGTTCCCAAATGCTGATCCATGTTTCCGGAATCGGCAGTGTTGTCGTTATCGATCATCAAATCATCGGCATGCGTCAATACATTCCCCTCTTCGTCCAACGTTGGTAAACTTGCCGACAGTAGGTACGTGCTCTTCTTCAACCTTCTGAAGAATTCATGTATGGTTTGCCTCAATGCCTTGAGCGACGTGCATGCGAATTCTGCGGTATCATCATCGTCTCCGCCTGCAATCTCCGCATCTTCCGCAGCGGGATCATCATCATCCTCCGACATCAATCGAGAAAAGAAAGCGGGACGCTCCACGAACATCCTACCCCGCTTCTCCCTCCCGTTCATCTTCAAATCGGCTCGTAACGTCGGACACGTCACGACCTTTACGGCAAACATTGGAGGAGGAACGTTTGTTCCATTATTCGTTCCGCTACTCTTTGTGCTGAACAAACTCCTCAATTTCATATTCCTCTCGCGATCTTTATCGAGTGCATTTTGACGAGCCCGTTTTTTTTGTTTGGAAATGTCGTTGCGGCGTTGGGCTATTTGTTGGTTTACGGAGGCGTGGTAGGCTGCACCTGTTAGGGCTTCTGGCGATGGATTCTTGGAGCATGCGAGTTGCCATGATTTTTTTGTCGGTTTGGAATGTGTTAAGAATGTTATCGGAGATTTCTTGAAATTTTGTGGGTATGGTTGATTATAATGCTGTCGTTGAAACTGAGTAGTTTGGAAGGAGGTGATACTGGGCAATGAAGCAAACGCTGAGTTGTACCCCAGATTGGAGTTTATAATAGCGCTGCTACCCCTGCGAGCATGGCTGTAGGAGGTGACACTGACACCATCTATCGGTTGATGCACCGACGATTGTCTTCCAAAACTGCGCCCAGCATTGACAAGAAGCCTCTCGCCGATGATGGGAATTTTAGCCCTTGCCATCTGTACGGTTGCCATGAGAAGGGAAAACCTCAGTACCAGTATTATGGCGGACCCCCTTTGCATGTTGGCCATTATGATTGGTGTAGAAAATAATGGGAAGAACCTGCTGATGACACCACAACTCGCGTGCACTCGACAAATCGAGAGTATGGGCGGCGTGTGATGCAGCGCAGGCTCTCTGCACTCCCTGTGGCGGCCGGGTTATAGTGCTCAACGCGGACGAGATGTCGGCAGAGGAGGCAGGATAGTGGTAGTGGTAGTGGTACTATGGAGAAAACTCGAGTCGCCGATGAATGACGAAAATGACGCTATGATGAACAATGTGAATGGTGATGGATTGATCTTGGATTGATGGCGCTGATATCTCGGTCAGTTCCGAGAAACGTGTCATAATTCCTAAGAATAAAGGCTTTTTGGTAGATTTTTGTAATGATTGTCGATCCTCCTAATCCCCGATGCAACGACAACAACACCAAACAAATGTCGCGTTACAATGGTAACAATCTTGTAACATCAACGACGAACGTTCATCAAATTTCAACAGCATCGACAACGACGGCAGCCGAAGCAAACCCGTCTCTACCTGCTCTCTCTCGATCCCCCTCCTTTCCTCCGCGTCAAACAACAATCGTGATGGAAGAACACAAGCAGTTCGATCCAAACTCCATCCCGCAGCTCCCCGCGATCGCCACCCCCGTCCTCCCGCCCATGGTGGCGGTGCAACAACAGCAACAACAGCAAGTAGTCGTGGCGGATCATCTGGAAGATGCCACGCGCCACGCCGCGTCGATGGCCATGGTGGGGAATATGAATACTACTACTATCAATATCCCTACCATTCCCACATTGCCGGAACCAATGACGGTGGTTATCGAAACAGCAGCGGTCGCGCCGCCACTGCCTCATCAACAGCCGCAGCAGCAGCGGCCGCAGCAGCAGCAGCAACAGTATGGAGAGCAACAGCAACAACAAGAGCAGCAGCAATCATTGATTCCGACCACCACCACCGCAACCAAGAATATCCCCTCCGGCGCCATCTCCTTCGATGACGTCTTTGTCGAATTGCAAAATTATCAACAACACAATGGCAACGGCAGCCTCACCATACCTCCATCTCACCCCGCCCCACCGCGAATCACCGATGCCATCACCGCCGCCGGCATCGAAACCGCCATAAACCAACGATGGGACGATCAATTCTCCCAACTCGCGCTCTACAAATCCCAATACGGAAACTGCAACGTACCGCTCGCACATCCGACCCTAGGAAAATGGGTCGCCGAACAACGCGAATACTACAAGCTCCACGAGGTCTCCAAACCCGGCACCAGCCCCCTAACGCCAGCCAGATTCGCCCGCCTCAAAACCCTAGGCCTCACGGTAAACCGATGGGAAAAACGTTTGGAGGAACTCAAGGCCTACAAGGCCCAACACGGCCACTGCGACGTTCCCCTCAACTACCCCTACCTCGGGGTGTGGGTGTTGAATCAAAGGGATGTATATCACTTTGCGCGGGATGACTTTCCGCAGGAGAGGGTGGACGCGTTGGATTTACTGGGGTTTAATTGGAATCGATGGGGGAGGAATCGGTTGAAGATTCGGGAGGATCAGTGGGATGCGCAGTTTAATAAGTTGTTGATGTTTATTAAGGAGCATGGTATGTTATGTTGATTGTTCATTGCTGTTTGGGGAAGCATTTCTTTGTTCGTTGTTTTAGTTAGAGTTTGCTTGAGATGGATTGTTCTGTTTTTTCTAACAATCACTTATTCTTTTGATGTCATCGGGATGTTCCATAGGACATTCAAATATATCTCAGCATGATAAGGAGAATGAAAGATTGGGAAAATGGATCAAGAACCAGTGAGTTCTACTATGTATTTACAGGCTTTGATATTTAACATGAATGTAAGCCTTTTTAGTAACATCATGTATTTCTTTCTGTTCAGACGTTATGAGTATAGGAAATACAACACCAAAGGACTCGGCCAATCGAGGCTAGGGAGGGATCGTATCGATAAACTCAATTCCATCGGGTTTCAGTGGCGTCTTCGTCCGGAGAAGATTCCGTGGGATGACAGGTTTAAGGTAAGACATGCGTTTGCTCTCTACATCACCTCTCTTTTTCTGCAGCACATGATGTACTAAATTCTTGACTTATTTATCTGCAGGTACTCATTCAATACAAAGAAGAGCACGGCCACTGCCGCGTCCCAATGAGCGTCCCCGAACTCGGCAAATGGGCAAAGTACCAACGCGATCAATACTGCCTTTTCATGCGTGGCAAAAAGGCCAAGATCAACCAGGACAAAATTGACAAACTAATCTCCATCGGATTCGAGGAATCGCTCGAGGAACGAGTGGCGTTGGGACTCGAGGGAGAAATGGATAGCGAGCATAATATTGCAGAGGGTATCGAGCGGGAGGAGCAAAAGGTGATTGTGGAGCATGGAGTGCATCCACAGCAGCAGCAGCAGCAACAACAACAACAACACCATCTTGAGGCAGTGGCGTATCAGCATCATGGAGAGCAGCATCATGAGGGACAGCCACAGCCACAGCAACAGCAAGCTTTTCCGCATGTGGAGGAGTATCATCATGGAGATCCGGCGCAACAACATGCCTTTGAGGCGCATCAGCAACCTCAGCATCAACCTCAGCATCAACAGCAACCTCAGCACCAACAACAGCCCCAGCATGGTGCGGAGACGTTTCATTATCAGCATGGCGGCGTGCATTATCATCATAATGTTTAGATTATGTGGTAGTGAGGGCCAGACGACCTGGGCTAGTTGGACAGTAAGAGTGCTGGACATGGGAGTACAGGGCTGAGGAATGTTTATGTCTGCTACTGTACATGAACATCATAAGTACCTGTGAAGGAAGTGAACAAAAACGGTTGTGTATGGAGAAATTAAAAATGCATTTTATCTTTGAAGAATCCGCTGGCGATGTATTCTCATTGTTTGTTGGCGGTTATAAATTAATTACTTGGTAATACATTATTTCGTGATGATATGCATGGCTGACAAACTATTTGCAAATGCATAGCCACCCACAACAATTCATAACACAGTTTGTGTGGCATGATGAGAAGAAAGACTGTGATTGTACCTCTGGCTAGATTTGTGACTGATATGATAGCCCTCGAAATTATCTGTGATTTTTGCATCCTTTCTGAAAATGAAAAAAATGAAGCCGACAACCCCCAATGTTTGTACTTGTTGAGGAACAATAATATAAGTTGGATTGAAATGCAAGGCCTCGTGTACTGTTTGGTTGTGACTCTGGAGAGGCACCCACAACTCACTTTTCTTCAAAGTATCCTATCGCCTTCTGAATGCGTGTTTGGGACAAAAATTCTGAGAAATTGGTACCAACCATGACAACATTTTTTTAGTGGGAGTGGAACCACAGATCCAAAATCCGAACTGGATCATGGACCTCTCCGATGAAGAAGGATATCGTACAATACAACCCGCCTCCAATGATGTGCAGACTACCGATATTTGCTCTGCAATGCATGTAGGATACACATCGTCGCTAGGTACGCACGGACTTCGTCCAAGAAAGTTCTGAGATATGTAGAGTAATAAGATTTGGAGTGGACCTACCAAGCAATGATGATTGAGTGGATGGACCAAAGATCCAAAACCTCACAACTGGACAGACTGCTGGGACTTGTGCCTGCTGGTGTCATGCTTGGCTTTCTGGTGCGGCATGCTTGGCAAGTAAAAGTGTGCCTCTCCAAAACAAGTTGAAGCCAATCACCAGATGTGGTAGCTATCGCACTCTCCGAATGTCCAATTTGAAGATAATCCACTATACCTTGGCGGTACGACATCGTATTAGGTCAACATTCTGTTCTAGTATTGGGAATGATATTATGAGAAAGCAATCTGCTCTACTACCAACTGGCCGTGAAAGTTCAGGCTTGCTGCTGTTTAGAGCAGATGCAGAAGCACGCGCAAGACTCGCGACGCGATGCGAACCCGAGAAGCAAGCAAGCGAAGCTATACTACCTAGCCAAGAACACGTGTTCAGAGCCGGTATCCAAATACAGTTTGTAAAACACCAGTCTGTCTTTTAATAATATTTGTATTAGACTAATCATATAAAGAAGTAAGAGTCTATAATACATAATCTTTTTAAAGTACCGATTTTTTGTACTGTATAATGTAATGCGATGGTTTATGTCGTCGTCGTCGTCGTCGTCGGTCATTTTTTCGCTTTTTTGCTTTGGATTTTGGCATTGTTCGCGTTCGTCGTCTCCTCTCCTCATGATTGCTTGTCTC
>JALLAS010000320.1:0-15286 GCA_036939415.1 Detonula confervacea | reverse complement strand
TGACTATCCTGAGAGATATTGTAGTCCTAATCAGTAGTAATATTTAGTGCACGTACATTAAGATGCGAATAGCAGCTAGAGAGTACATATTATTGTACAATAGCAGCTTCTCAACAGTTCTCAACCGCCAACTGCATGCCGTGCCAGCTGCAAACTGCAAAGCAGCTGCTTCCACCACTTCCGCATGCTTCCAGCAACTTCCAGCTATGTATGATAGCAGGAGGCCTTCGTTAGCTAGCCTTCGTATCGTCGGTGTCTTTTGTCCAGCTTTTGCAGTCAGCTAGCCGATCGGGTGGAATCGCAAAATCACCCGTCGTCCCATGACCCATGCATTGCCGAGATGCTATTGTAATATCACTCAAATTGCTCA
This sequence comes from Detonula confervacea, assembly GCA_036939415.1. NCBI lineage: Eukaryota > Bacillariophyta > Thalassiosirophyceae > Thalassiosirales > Thalassiosiraceae > Detonula > Detonula confervacea. Next base: position 14,916 of record JALLAS010000320.1, on the reverse strand, counting down.
CCAGTCCCATCATAAGCACCACAAAGGACGTCAGATCGAACACGGAACTTACTGGCTCTGATTAGTTGATGATTGGGCGGGGCCGAGCAGCTTCATAACAACTCATAGAATCAGCGCGACGTGTGTCCTCGCGCGTCTCCCTGCGACCAGCAACCCTCTTCAATCTTACTCATACGATAGACTACTGCGATGACGCTTTACGAGGAATTATCAGACCCACGCCTTATGCTCTTCATTATTTATGGACTCTTCGTGCTGACATTAGTTTTCTGTTCACGTTCGCATTTACTTTGTGAACGGTGGTGCGGTATCTCTCGGCATGGTAGGGATCAGGTAGCATCAAGCGAAGAGGCTCAGCCTGAAAGGTGAGCTTGGAGAGACAACATTATATCTTTCATGAGTTGTGTTCTCGTTGCTCATACAGAAGTCATGCTTCATATCTTTTACTCTTTCTCTATCGAACATAAAAATTCAGTGATGGAGTAATTTTCGAGCTTCTCTCGGCTACTAGGAAGAATGAGATTGACAGCCTTCGGGAAAGCATTTTCTGCCGCATCTTGGACAATTTTTCTTTGGTAGGAATACTCAATCAGCACTCGAGTACTCAACCAGCACTCGAGTGCTTTATTTGTACAACAATCACTACACTTACATGCTTCTGTTATTTCGCATTTTCAGAAATTGAAGAAAGAGCATATGGTGCAGCAAAGAAAACCAGATGCATTGAGCAAAAGCCAGAGTGGTGGTGCAATTCAAAATATACCAGAGGAGGGATCTCAAAATGATGATACAAAGGTTGACGATGATATAGAATCAAATGACAACTCACTTGAGGAATATACACATATTGTCATTCCATACCCTGGAGTGGATACAAATGGCAACAAAACTGATTCTTGCAAAGGTCCAAATGATAGCAACGAAACAAGAGAAGTACCCATATTTTGTGCTATTTGCCTGTCAGAGTATGAGGTGTCCGATGAAGTATGCTGGTCATCATACTCTCATTGCACGCATGTCTTTCACAAAGATTGCATCGCAAAATGGTTGGTATCATTGGGTAGGAGAAAGTCAAAGATGCGACGGTTTACGCGCACTCCGGGTGAAAAGAGGCTTCTCGATTATCAGTTAGAGTGTCCGTGTTGTAGGCAGGAGTTTATTGCCGGAAATTGTATAGTTGACGCCTGATGGCAATGCTTTCATGGAAAAAAATGTTCTATGAATGGAAGTATGGCATGGACCATTGANCATTGATATCATATATTGCCAGCATATTTTTGAATCGGATTTTCGATGATGAACGGGTACTATCAATTTTTCACCTTACAAGAAGTTGAAGTGTATCGTACCACACCGCCCGGTCTTATGGTGGTTTTATACTATGTCCTAATATTGAAGTTTGCTGATACTCGGATTTGTAAAATGATGTAACAAAGTAGGAGTAGGATATCAATGGCTGCACCTTTCTAAAAATGCAAGTTATATATATCATTTCCAACTCGTCTAGTATACAATATAAACGATCAACTCAATCGTTTTGGTTTCCAGTCGACGTGTACTGGCGGCCGGTGAGATACAATATAAATAATTATCCCAACTTTTTGGTTTCCAGTCAACCTTTACTTGCGGCCGGTGAGATGCAATTAAAATAATCATCTCAATCGTTTTGGTTTCCAGTCAACTTGCACTCGCGGCCGATGAGATGATGGCTGCATTAACTTTTCCAGCCGTTTTTTTCGCTCCAACAAATCAGCTAAGCTTTTGCTCTTGTTCCCGATGTCCCAATTCTCGTTTCTGTGCCTCTTCTTCGTTTTTCCCTCCAATTTCTGCTCTTTCTCTACATCCGTATTTAGATCAAACTTGCGGTTGTTGTAAGGCCCAAAAAAACCAAAGCCCACGGCTGGATCGGCCTTCTAAGGTGCTGTGTAGGCTTGAGCTAGTGTTACAGGTATACACTATTGGTAGAAAGACACACACAGACAATTTTAGCAAATGAAAAGTTGAGGGAAAAAGGGGTTCAAGTAAACGAGATCATGCACCAAAACTCACTCCCGAGTAGAATGTGTTGGGATAGCTTCCAAAATGCTGTCCACTCATAATCCCCTCTCTCGTATTCTGTTCCTCCGAAGGCACCCACCCCTCGGGACAAGGCCTATTCTGCGGCTTGGCGCATTCTCGCACGTTCCACCAATAATGCTTCCGGCAACAGTCGATCATAGTAGGGAACTATCCCGTGGAAGAGAAATGAGGCTCATGTTAACAAGTGAAATTTTGAGAGAAAAAGACTCAAGCTGATATATGTACACAAAGAACTCACCAGATACTCATCAGGGTCAAGCTTCATGTAAAATGGTGGTGCATCATTCGTGCATAACTCTTCTCCCTTATCCCACGATGGGTACCACGTCCTTCCGGTATCCTGGGATATGTAGGACCCTATTATATCCGGGTAGAGAATGTTGGGGTCGGCATTTGGATGCAACGTTTCAAGGAGATCTCGCCATACGGGCTTGGAAGTAACAATCGCAGCGCCCAATTCCTTCTTCATAGCTGCGGCCTGGGGTTTCGACTCGGCCTGAAGGGTCAATCCAAAATCGATGCATCCATTACCAGGATAGTTGGAGCTTCCTCCTGAACCTATTTCGCAAACTCCCAATATTTCGACTGCGCTATCATATAGAGCGTGATCGCAGTACTGCCCGCATACCCTGGTCTCAAATGCAAAATCAAAGAGATCAATGCTATTTTTTACCGCCGGACAGTAGAAATCAGGAAAGCATACTTCGAATTCCAATGCTAATTGAGAGGCAATCATCTCGTTGACTGTTTTGTTCGCTTCCTTGGCGGCATGTTGAATACGGAGTGTTTCTTTGCTAGTGTGGTTGAATTCGGTCATCATGTGAAGTGTTTCGTTGGATTGGACTGTGACGGTTACTCTGCTGAGGGTATGAGCTGCGGAGATTTGATGGGGTGTCGTTATTAGGGCCAGGATGACCGAGCGAAGAAGTAATGGTTGTCTCATGTTTATCTTTCTTTTAATGCAGTGCACTTTTGATTTGGGTCCTCTGGATGTATTGTACGTTTTGGAAGTTTGTTTTGACCAATTGGTGTTGGCAATGATGGTGGCAAATATATTGAACGCTGCTGTGTAGTGATACCTGATGTGAATGTAAGGTAGTTGACTCTCGTTTCGTATGTTGTTTGAATACTGATAGTATCGTACTGTGAAGTTGTTGAGCAGTTTATTTATGTTTACACTACTGGATTATCACTACGATAGATACTTTCACTTGAAATGCTTCATATTGATGAAAGAATGAGACATTCACATGGCAAGATTCAGATTACAGGAGCTCACCAGGCGGGACCGTCCATCTTAGTTGCGTGGGTTGGTACGATACATCATTCATCACTATGGTAGAAGTAGATAAACACTAAACACAGATGAAAATCATGCTGTATCGTAGATAGAGGATCGATAGATCATGCACCAAACAAATAGAGCGAGAGGCTTCTCGGCAACAAGATGATAGTATCGTATATATTGTACTGCGAGGCCACAGTATGTCGCCACGAACGGAAACTTTGCATGCCCCCGAACACCTAAAGTCGTCATTGGGGCATAGCTAAAACTATCATCGACACGTCTAAAAGATACTAGTTGGCTACAATAGCTAGAATATGTACCCAATATTATGCCCTTTGTGTCACATCATCTCACATTTTCGGCGGTACCCTCACATTTTCTGGCCTTTTTGTTTGCCGAGGGGTTTGCCAAAAAAGCCCTTTGATTGAATGCATGCGCGACAATCGTGACAATCATTCTTCTTATCGTGAACTAACTATCCTATCGCTGGCGATAACATCGCTTCCGACTCAGTCCTCGCCAATAATATAATTCTCAATCCCATGGCTCCTCTATCCAAGTCGGGCCACTGTGGGCAACTGTATTCGAATCGATATCGTTCGATGCTCACGGTATAATGGGCGCAATGGGATGCACACGTATGTTAGAATGGCGCTTTGTCTGTTCATGGCACCTCTCTTCCCCAATCCATCGTCAGATATTGGCAATGGTAACCTATGCCTTCGCACTTATGTCTTGTTGCTGAAACCAATGTTCGAGCTAATATGCATACCGTGGATGGTCCCGCCCCAACCAATAGTCTCGGCCATTGCAACTTCTTTCGCGGGTCCGCAATTACTCCTCTGAATTCTAGATATTGATCAATATTGCCAAACACTTGTGCCAACTTGCTTGCGCAATATCGCGACAAGCCAGAAAAAGTAAATCATACCTGCGACATACCTGGTGCTAAACACCGAACCTGGATCCATTAACGGACCAACCATTATTGAATGCCAAAAAGGTCAAACGACCACCCCAAAACCATGGCGCCTGCTTGGTCAATAGCCAGCAGCAGCCAAGAAGGTAATAGACCAGGATCCTCAAAGGCAAAGGAGAATAATATACATTCGGGAGTAATGAACAAACTAAAAGCGCAATTGGCCACGGCCGAGGAGGAAGCCGCGCCGGCCTCGCGGTATTATCGGCAGCCCATGAGTCGATACGCGGGCGGCAGCAGCAGAGGACAAAGCCAAAGCAATAGCAGGCAGCAAACAAAGTCCAAGGGCGGCGGCGCGACGAGTACCATGGCATCATCGCTGGATTCGGGGAGCGTCCTCTCCTCCAAGCCTCCCTCCACGCTAATGGGATTGCGATCCAAGTTCAAGCGACAGCGGGGCTACGTCGACAACGACAACGAAGACGATAGCGCGCCCACTCCCATGATGATGAGCAATTTGTCCTCCCATCGCGGAGGGGGGTTGTCGACGATAGCCTCCGGGCCGGGTACCTCGCCGTCGAATACCATGAGCACCAAGGCCGACTCCGACAGTTCTAGCAGCTCCGGCAGCAGCAGCTCTAGCGAAGAGACGTTCGAAAACTCCTACACTTTGACGGATTATTCCAGGTCGAGCAATACCAATAGCAGCAATCGAGAACAAGAACGACAAAATAAGCGATCGAGGAGAAGGACCGGAGACGCCGGGGGATACGTGCCGCACATGACGATGAGCCACGCGCCCACGATGACCACGGCCGGGACGAGGGATCCGTTGGACAAGGCGAATCACGACTTGCACGAGCTTTCGACGGTGTTTAATATGAGCAAAGCGGGGATGAGTACCCTCGGCGGCGGCGGCGGCCAACATCATCGGAATCCCATGGATGTCAATGCTCCTCTGCATCGTCAGTCGTCGGTGGATGGCAGCCCTTTGACGAATCCTACGAATATCTATAATCACAACAACAACAACCCGTTGGACAAATCGTCGGATCACGATAACTTGCGATCGTCGTTCGCCACCCGAAGGACCGGCTTGACCACAATGGCCAGCACGGCCGTGGACACCATAGACCGAGTCAATCATCCCATGAACACGGCATCGACGGTCAATACCACCAAGAAGACGTCTCCCACATCCAACATGTCAATGTTCAAAAATCCCTTCGCCGGAATGCGAGGACGACAAAATAATAACAATCATGACGATAGCGGAGCGGCGAATACCGTCACCGATCCGATGGACAAGGCCAATCACAGCATGCTGGGCGCCGATACCGTGGTCCATCGGAACGATACCCCGCCGAGACAAAGCTTGGCGGCGGCCGCGGCCCAAGCTCGAAAGTCGGTATTGGCGAATCAATATTCCGGAAGCAACGGAGATTCTCCCAACAATCAGGCCACGTTGGACACCAACGGCGCCGTGTTGATGGCCGGGGCGGGCGTGGCGGAGATGGCCACGGGAGGAGGAATCACGGAAGCTCGAGCTGCTCAAAATAGTGGTGGACGAAGCAATGCTAGCAATAGTGGGAATTTGCGACAACGACGTCCGAGTCAAACGTTTAATTACAGTCCGAATCAGAGTCCGAATCAACAGCAGCAGCAGCAGCAGCAGCAACCGAATCAACAGCCGGGGCAGCAGCTGCAGCAGCAGCAAAATCAACAACTGAGGCCGACGCAACAACAGCAGCAGCAACAGCCAATACGACAACAACAGCAGCAGCAGCAGCAACAGCAACAACAGCAACAACAGCCAAGGCCAGATCCAACAAGACAATCTCCGTCTCATCAAAAACAACAACAACAGCAGGTAGTCCAAAGCAAATACTATCAACCTCACCAACAACAACAACAACAACAGTTTCGACGATCGTCCAAACCTCCAAGAATATACAACCCCTCCCGACACTACCATTCTCATCTCTACCTACTCCTCTTCGTCATTTCCATGATATGCCTATCGGCACTTGCCATGGCCACTCCGGCAGAACTTCGGTCATCTGCCGAGAAAGTGGTCCTAGGCTTCCTAGGCATCTCCGCCATCCTATCGCCGCTCACGGCGTTTTGTTTACGGTACAAACCCAGTCGAACAAGTGTCACCAAACCCATCCGAATGGACGTGGCCAATTTAGGTACCCTGGAATTCAAAAGTATGGCGTGCATGGCCGCCATCTTATTCTTGGTGCTGTGGACGTGCATCGGCATTATAGCGCTATTCGTGCCGGAAGAGGACATCGGCGTGGCGGGGCAGGTGGAGGTGTGGAATGCCAATTTGTACTTCGGGACGTTGGCGGGGTATTTTATTGCGTGTTGGGTGTTTGCGGACGGTTGCATCATGTGCGGTAATGGTGGCGGCGGGGGTGGCAACAATGAGCATCAGGGCAATAGTACCGCGCATCAACATCATTATCGTGCGAGCGGCAGGTCGTCATCGTCATCATCTCGAGCCAATAATCCGAAGGCGAAAGCTCGAAACGGCATCGGACGAGGTTGGATACTGCTATTAATCTTCAGCATCGTATTGGTAGCCTTCAGTTCGTCGATACTGGGTGGACCGATATGCACGGGCACGCCTTCATTGGATGAATCAACAATGTGCGAGAAAATGTCATTTGGTATCGTGTTTGGAGTTTTAGGAGCACTTTTGGCAGGCATGTATTGGGTGATACGAATGATACAGGCGTACCACGACACTAAAGAGGATACCACGGACAGGCATCGATTGTATTGGAGCACGAGGGTGGATCAAGCTTCGTTCGGACTGTGCGTTATTGCATTATTGGTGTTTAGCGTCAACGCCGGGTTTCTCACGACTTCCACTTCGGGCGGCATCGGGAACGAGTGGAGCGGACCTTGCAATACCTACTTTGCGAGCTGGACGTGTTTCGCGCTGTGTCTATTTCTTTTCTTGAAGCACATCGAGTTGTGGTCGGCGCAGCCTTGGATACAGCGCGAGGCGGGGACCGTTTATCCGGGAATGGAACAGCAACAACAGAGTTACTACCAGAATACTCAAGCAAAGATGGAAGGGGCGCCGCCAGCAGCAGCAGTGGAGCAAGTTCAGCCTCAGTATATTCCACTGAGTTATCACAAGGTCGAGCCGGTGCAAGGACAGCCACGGCCAACGCGGTTGGAAACGATCATTAGCGATGATACGTCTGGCTATTCTTCGTCATCGTCATCGACCTCGTCCGGTAGCGAAACGGATTCGTACAGCTTCACCTACGACGAAGAGACTGGCATGACGTCCACGGCCTACACTACTGCATATGCGTCGTCGAAAGGTAGCAGCACATCAGGCTCCAGCGCAACGAGAACCAGTGCAACGAACACCAGTGCAACAAGTACCAGCCGCACGAGTACCAGTCGAACGAGCACCAGTGAAACCGGCAGCACGCCCTATTATACTGAGAGCGAGAGCACATACACCGGCCCTACGACATTGAGTGACCAGAGCGACGGCGGCCCTACGACGTTGAGCGACCAGAGCAGCGATCCCACGCCGACAGGGATGTCTTATCAGCCGTTCAAGCAGTACGGAGGACAGCGCCCGGCGAGGGGTCCCAGCGGTCCGTTGAATCTCGGCACGATACCGGGCCAGCAGCAAGGACTACGAGGGCCAAAACCGAATCCTTACATGGTATCGTCAGAAAATGCCACGGAGGTTTCTTCCATGACGATGAATCGACGCACCAGGCCCCCCGATCCGGACATGAAATCGTATCATGGTAGAGGTCAAGCTCCTCGCAGGGATCCGTCATCTAAGGACCTGTCTTCTAAGGATCCGTCATCTAAGGATCCATCGTCTAAGGGTACGTTGTCTAGGGACCCTTCTTCTAAGGATCCGTCTTCTAAGGATTCGACTCCGAAAAGGGCTCCTACTCGGCAGCAGCAACCAACAACTAAACAACGGCCTGCTCAACACCAACCAGTTCGTAACCAGCAATATGCTCCAACGAAGCAGCCCCGACCTCAACCCCAGAATCCTCGCACTCCTCAGCAACAGAAGCCTTCGAGCCAGACGGCAACGCCATCTCCTCGTGATCCATATCGTGGTAAGCCGCAACCTACTCAGGCTCAGCAAAAGCCACCGCCCATCGCACCGCCTCTCGCTAAGCAAACTACACGAACTCAGCAAAGGCCACAGCAAAAGCCAAGACAGCCACAACCCCCAAAAAGGGAGCCTACTCCTGGAGGAGGTGAACCCACACAAAGGCAGAAACTCGAACAAAAGCTCAAGGAGAAGCAAAAGCTCAATGAAAGGGAGAAAAGCTTCATGACCGAATCCAGGAGTAGTCGATCTAGGCTGACCTCAAGGCCAAGGCCGCCTCCGCCTGCCCAACCCACTAGTGGCAGACCCAGCAGTCGACAGAGGCCGCGGCCACCGGCCGAACCGAAGGCCGATCATAGATCAAGCGCCAGATCAAAACATACGAGCGCCAGCTATAGGTCAAGTGCTGGCAGATCAAGACCTTCCCAGCAGGACTCCTCAAAGAGCAGAAGATCCTCTCAGCTCGAGCCTGAGGAGTCCACACAAGGCTCTTCAACGATCCATATGGATGCACCGAGCCTCGACACATTCCGCAGCAAAGCAAAGCAGCCACCAGTTCCTCGTTCCAAGGCTCCGAATCCCAAGGCTTTTGTTCGCAGAGACACAATCCAACAGGAAAATAAGCGGCAACAAGAAGACCTTGAAATGATGAAGAAGGTCCAGGCATCCTCATATAATGACAGGGCGCGCTCGCGTAGTCGCAATCGCAGGGAGAGTCTGTTCACGGATCCCAAACTTGCCGAACAGACCAGTGTGGGACTGCAAAAAATTGAGCAGGCTATGGCAGAGATGCAACGGGATAAGGATAAGGATCGAGAGGCCCTTGAGGTGGCCAGGGAGAAATCAGCAAGGGTTCAGAGGGAGGGCAATTCACCCATGACTCGTGAACGTTCTGGCATCTCCCTGAGCTCTCGAAGTGGCAGGGCCAGCAGCCGAGGCAGGTCGGCGGGCCCTACCATGACTCCCTTGGTGGAGCAATCAGAGTCCATGTCGCACTCCAGGGGCCCGGACTCCTCCATCACCAGCACCAAACCTCGAGTTATACGAACGACCTCCCGAACCAACAACAATGATGCTAGCAGCGACGTATCGCCGTTAATGGACAGTAGTGAACGTACCTCCAGCACCCGCACTACATCCCTACCAGGGATCGATTCATATCAGGGCAATATACCCACAATACCCGAGATCAGCGGCCAAGAGAGCTCTAGTCCAGAGGAGGAGGCCGCGGCAAAGGCCAAGGAGTTGGTGGCCGCCATGGGAAGGCCGAACTCCTTCCCAAACAAGCCGGAGCCGTCGCAACAAGAACGGCAAGGAAGTTCTAGCGAACAAAGCCAGCCGCCGCCTCCGGCAAAGAAGCACAGTTTATCAAGCAGCAGCGGGCGTCCTTATTCGTCCAGCAGCAGTGGACAACCATCGGCCAGACTCCGCTCATCGCATCAGGAATCCGGCACTTCGGGCGCCACGGCCGGCATCACTGTGCCATCATTGCACTCCGCGGCGACGCTACGAGCCCGGCGAGAGACTCGTATACCCAGCTTTGCATCCAGCGTCGGAGGCCGGACGCGGGACGAAATTGTCGAGAGCGTGAGCAGCTCGGGCACAAGCTCGTCTCTGGACGACGAGAGCCAGGGCCCGTCGACCGTGTCATCGACGGCAACCATTATCGATGACGAGGAGTTGGGACCGGACGATAGAGCCAGGAAGGAGGCCGTAGAGATTGCCGAGCGGGCTTCTGCGAGGGGTAGGGATCCGAGCGACGAGCAGCTTCTGTTCGCATCGCGTTTGGTTTCTCATCGAGCGCGAGGTGATGCAGTCGACGCTCGCGGTGTGTTGTTATCGGAGCCTTCGCGCAGAGAGGGACGGGGAAATATGGAGGTCAGTGAGGTTTATAGTAGGCATGCAAGTCATCGAGCGAGTGATGTTGTGGGTGGCGGCACCCCTGCTGCACAGGTACCCTCAGCTGCTACCTCCAATCCACCCATCGTACCACTTCCGCCACATTCACAACAAGCCATCAACGCTCCTCCTAGACCATCGCCTGCCAAGGGAAGCTCCAAATCGCGCTTCTTCAATCAATTTGATAAGAATGATGATGGCATCATTGATCGGGACGAGATGAGGGAAATGTTCAGGGAGAAGATGAACATGGATCTTACGGATGCCCAGACAGACCAGGTGTTCAATGCCATTGACACTGACGGCGATGGAAAGATCGACATGGCAGAGTTTGAAGATTGGTGTGTCAAGCAAAGCTTTGGCGGTGGCAGGAAGAGGCCTCCTGAACAAGATCAGCAGCAGCAACAACAACAACAGCAGCAGCAGCGAGCAGCTGAAAGCTTCAGAACGGAATCAAGAGCCAGCGGCAGCAGCTTCAAGACGGAAAGTGTCGACAGCGTAAAGACGGAAACTAATCCTCGATCGAAAGGAGAATCATCTAGTCGCAAGAAGTCTCCTCCCATGACAGTGAGGAAGAAACCACTCTCCAGCAGTGCGACCAGTGGCGGCAAACCACCAAGGCCTACTAGGACTGGCATCGGCGCCCAAGAAGTTGGAGGAGGTGAGGACGACGAACACAAGCTTTCTCCGGTAAGCGACCTGAGCGAAAGCCCCACAAGGACTTCAGGGTCTGGCACAACGTCCGGAAGTGGCACCCGTCACAGCAGCTCCACCACAGTCGGCAAAACCCCGGAAGAAGAAGGGACAGATTCCATTGGTACCTCCGAAGGAATGCAGCGCTCCCGCTCAGAAACAGTATTATCCAAGTCTACCATGTCAGTAATGTCCTCCCAAACGATACCAAACAACGAAAAGCTCACGGTAGACCAAATGGTCGCTGCGGCGCTGAAGCAGGCACAGGAGCTCAAACAAACGCACGATGCACTGCAAAGTTCGCCAGATGAGTCTGACGACACACCGAGGACCACGACGCAGTCAGCTGGAGATCCAAGTACCATAGGCACAAGCTTTAAGAGCAGTCCCGATTCTGAAGCCTTCGAATCCAGCCCGGTCAAGAGCCGGTCGAGCCCCAGCGATGGGACAGGACCGGACCCGGACGAAACCACTCGCAGCGGCGGCGAGGTGCAACAAACTTCGAGCAGCGAGGAGGAAGGCAAGAATCAAAAGTCCAGCCCTTCTTCGGGTGAGCAATCTTCTGGCTCGGCCGAGGGGGGCAGGACTGCGTCACTTAATTCTGGCGATGCGATAGTCGACGAAATGGTTATGGAGGCTCTCAAGTATGCACAGGACGCAAAGGAGAATAGTGGGCATTCCGCAGTGACTACAGGGAATATACCCAGCTTTCATTCCGCGAGGACGAGTCAGAGCGGAGGAGGTGTGAGCGAGCATAGTTACTACAGCCGGGATGATGATCAGGAGCAGTTCGATAATGAACAGGCCCCTTGGTATGCTTGCTGAATGAGGAAAGAGAAGTGGAGTAGTAAAGAGCATATATGTACACACAACAGAATCATTTGGTGTCATGGAATACATACAATAAATCATAAGTATATAAAAGTATTAATCATATCTTTCAAGTGAAACCTTATGGGACGTGCTACCACCTTCGCAAAAATTAAGATCTAAGGTTGTCGCTCGATGGAGGCTAGAAGTGAGGAGGGAGAGCTGGAATTTGACATGGGGCCAAGTTGAAGTGGAATCCGAGCCAAAAGAAGAGTTGAGGCTGCGATATCAAAAACAATATGACATGCGTTGATGGCTTCAATCAAAGATGCATTTCCATAGGGATATCTTTTGTGACACAAAACTTTGGATGTAGGGTCGATGTGTTGGGTGCTTGTCATCCCTTAGTTGATCTGCACACTTGTGAGGCCGATCCAAGCGCTACCACATAACGTCATCATTCCACGTAAGCCACTATCAGGTGGCAATATGTATCACGCAAGGCTCCTTTCGGTGGATGATGCGCAGAAAGTGCTCAGCTAGTAAGAGAGTGGGTGTTAGAGCCCTTCCTCACAGACAAATGCCATGGGCCATGGGTAATAGGTAACTGTTGAGCGCTGATTCTGGTCTCCTGCAGGATTTGGGCTTTGCAGCAGCATGGCATCACTCAAAGATTGGGTTAATATGCTTAACTCTGCGTATTACTACAAAATGGTGCATCTTCGAACTGTGTTGGCTGGTATTTGGCAATTATACATTGGTTTCTGTGGAGAGTGGAGGTTTTCTGCATCCAGATATTGCACAGCTGTTGAACAATCGTTTAACAATCCAATAAGCTATTGATGCACTATTGCTGTAAAAGCCAGGGCTCGCTTCAAATTCCAATGGAGCTTTTGCTGGTTGGTGCGGGGTTAGCCTTCCAGCCCTTTGTGTTAGCATGCGAGCAATGTGAGAAATGGCTGACGCACCGCTGGCTGATAACAGTCTGAGAAAAGGCGGACCCTTTGGGTTGAACTTTATTCTCAAAAACCAGTCACTCAAATTTCCGAGGTCTGGTGATAGTTGACTAATGTAAGAGTCCATTCCGTGGCTGTTGGCTACAATGGAAAAGAGTCAAATAGACTTAGTTGAGCAATGAAGTATCTACACGTGTTCTTCTTCTCAGATATTCTTTGCCATGGAGGCAGATACTTATATAGACAATTCATGCACAGGCGAGAGGCTGGAGCAAAGTGGTCTGTCATCAAAAACAAAATGGCAGTGATTTTGCTTTATGGAAACAAGTGTTGTCTCTTATGACAGGGACTGTCAAAATAGACACGATAATCCAATTCTAATGTTGAACTTGCTTGCAGTTGATCTGGGCCCTGCTAAAATAGATATGATAGTCCAATTCTAATATTGAACTTGCTCGCAGTTGTAGGTAGAGTTGGTTGCTTTGCTCTATATTGATCGGACGGGATGAACCTCGGAAAGACCATGATGCAAACATAAATAAACTTTACAGCCGTGAAATCGAACATCTGCCCGAGAAGTTAAAGATACAAACAGAAAGAGTGATAATTAGTGAGAGAATAGGAGTAGTACATGTATTTAATCAAATATGCAACGAATATGAACAAAGATAACCACAAAGAAGCCAGTAAAGCTTGTTAGATCCTTGAAATTAAAGCACGAACGACGCAGCAACTTGAAAGAGTCTTGGTCCATATGCTGACACAATTTTCTCATTGCTCTGCAGCGGCATCGGTCAACATTGCATGGACAATAGAAATGACTCATATTGCTCCCTGGTTATTTAGCGACATGGGCTCAAACTTCAGTGATATAATAGGATTCACAGGATTGCAGGGGTGTATCAATTGCCTAATGCTTTTGAAAATGTGATGTCCAGCAGGTATGAGCTTGGTGTGTTGATATTTAAAGGTTACTTTCCGGTTTACAGTCTGTACGCTATGTCAGAAAATATCCAATAAAAGGTTAAAGCTATAAGTCACTTTTAGCTTTTCTTTATATTTATGGTTATCTCTATATACATCTTTATATTGAGGTTTATCTCTATATATATATTCGAATATATGATAACCTACAGACATGAAGGTTTGTATGTTCAAATTCAAATTTGACACCGACATCGAGGCGCGCCATGTCCCCTTATAAAAGTTTCATGGGCCTGATTCCCCATGGGCCTTAATTTCAACATCCGTTGAAGATCCATTTTTAATATTTGTGGTGCGTATGCCGAATCCGCAAAATGGCACCACCCAAACATTCATTTCCAAATCATATAACCTACAGACATGAAGGTTTGTATGTTCAAATTCAAATTTGACACCGACATCAAGGCGCGCCATGTCCCCTTATGAAAGTTTCATGGTCCTGATTTCCCATTGGCCTCAATTTCAACATCCGTTGAAGATCCATTTTTAATATCTGTGGTGCGTATGCCAAATCTGCAAAATGGCACCACCCAAACATTCATTTCCAAATCAATTTGTAGCACACTAGCATCAAATCTGAAGGGGAATCAATCCCAATCAATTCAGCATATCCTCTCCCACCGCCAAAGCGGTGTCAATCGTATCCACGGACAAAGCGGCATCCCTTCTCTCCAGAAGATCGGCCCTCCTGGCATCCTCTCCTCCCTGCAGATCATCCAGGTTTTCTACTGACAACCGCACTGTCATTCCCAAAGAGGGGATTGAGTTATTTGAGCGTGCCTTCAAATCATAACCTCTCTACTACCAAGCTTGGGGTCATCCTCTTGTCGGCACATGCATCAGCCAGCCCGTCACCGGCTTTGAGGACGAAATTGCTGTCCGTGTAAAAGCGGCAATTGCTGTAATCTCCGGATTTTTGCCCAAAGGTTCCCTCCGTGCCCAAAGAGACGAAGATGGGCAAAAAGTTGACACCCTCTATGCTGTCTTTGTCGACTGTAACCCAGATATTATCCAAGAAGATTACACAGAAGCTGAGACGAAAGAAAATAATGTGTCATATATTCCATTTGCGGATGCCATCAAGGCTGCCAAGGCCAGTAATTATTCCAAGTTTCAGCTCTCCCTCCCCCATCCTGTTACCGTCAATTTCATCCTCGGACTGTATGAGGAAGGATAT